>CM038797.1:1285188-1501005 GCA_021764765.1 Vicia sativa | reverse complement strand
GTAGCGGTTTCTCTTGCTCCTCTTGGGGTCGAGACCCTAATTCTACAAGTCATGAGTATGGGAGGCCACTATCCTACCATACGAAGTTGATAGGGCATAAATTTGAATGATCGTCGCCAGCACAAAGGCGGGTAACGATCTAGTTATCGCAGATCATCTAAGCAACTAAGACCTTTGTTACTGGTCGTTCATCCCTTCAAATGAAAGAGACACATTGGTGTGATTATTCATTTAAGTATATTTTTTTATTGAAACCTTTCATGTTAATTTATCCCGGCGTCAACAATAGTATAAAGTCCAACAATGACACTTTATTATAAATAATTAATTTGTAATTGGTAGCATATATAGAATGCCTTTTAGATTGAGACTCTTGAAATTTTCCGGTTGATCGAGTTTGTTTTTAAAAGTAAGTAGTTGAACCTACAAGCCTAAGTTGAAGTTGTGTGATCAAGTAATAAGTTGTCCAACGTTCTCTGATTAAGAGTTAAAAATTCGGTGAAAAGAAATGAATCTTTGTTGATATGCAATGTGATGATGAAATTGATGTTGTTAATAAATGCTTCGATTTTGAATGCATGACTTTTGATGAATTTATTGATGATGTTTGCATAATGCAATTAGGATGCGATGATATATTTATCTTGTTTTGGATAAATTATGGCGATGTGGACTTTATGTCAATTTGGATGGCGATGATGATGTTTTTGTGTTGTGTTGTTTTATTGTCGAGTCACGTACATTGCATAGAAGAGGGCTTTTATGCCAGCGAAGAGGCTTTTATGCCGATGATGATGCTTTTATGCCGGCGAAGATCGCTTTATGCCAATGTCCAATTCAGACGAAGCGATGGGTACCACATGCATAACATAGTCGTGTCTCATGGAGTCGGTTATGTTTATGTTTGAGTTGTTTAGCGTTGGGTTTTGTTGATTGATGGATGATATTGAATTGCGATGATATATGATGTGATGATGTTTGTGATGATGTTGTGATGATGGGCTTACTGGCGAAGATGAGGCTTTATGCCAAAAGCGAGGATGGGCTTTAGAATTTGTGATGATTTGTTATGTTGCTTATATTACTAGCGTTATTTAATGTTGTTGGTTGATGTTGTTGTTAATCTTACCGTGTTAATTTAGCGATGTATTAGCTCGTGACGTGATTCGTGGTGACGGAGGGTTATGTGTTCTTGACGTTTTATGCCGATGAGGTTATGGTGATATAGAGTAGATTATACACATTAGGATGGAGTAAAGTAAGTGAGTTATGATTATGTGTTGGAATTACACCTATTAATTCATACCCTTTATAATTCAAAACTATATATATATATATATATATATATATATATATATATATTATCATGCCTTAATTATATGTTTTGGAGTATCTCACCTTTTACTTGTTTACATGTACCAATATATTGTAACGTGCGAGTTTTGAAAACGGATCTATAAATGCTGATAGTCGAGTCAATTATCGCTTTGATCGTAGCACTCGGAAATATTTATAAATCTTGTTGTTGTTTTACTATCATTCCTTTTGTGAATAAGAACCATAATTTATAAAAACATGATTTTGATGAGGAAGTTTAATAAAGGAGATGTTTTGATTTCATGAATCAATTTATGTTTTCTAGATGCTATGTATCAAAATTTATACTTTAAAGTAATTGTTTAAAGTGAGTTGTTTTGATGGTGTAATTTAGTATTTAATTTATAAATTTTAAAATTACTACGATTTTTGTATAAAACTTTGGTAGAATTGGGGTGTTACATTAGTGGTATCAGGCGAGTCGGTTCTCGACCAAGTTATTAGTGTGTTTAATCTGTTGTATACGACATATGTGTGACCCATGTCGGTACTTGTTTGTTTCAAATTGTTTCTCAGAGATGAGTTTGAAAGTGGGAGAAGTTTTACTCTTGGTGGCGCTTGGGCTTAGGATGGAGCCTCAGCTGATTCGCTTCGGTAACTTGAAGTGTAAGTTTGAAGCCTTTGTTGTAGTTGGTAGAGATGGTTTATGTCACCGTCATGATTATCATTGTCTATTGACAAATTGAGGGGTGATATCCTTATCTCTTGTTGATAGTAGTCGGGAATTGTGTTGGTTGGGATAGATTTGTCTTGCCGACAATAGTGTAAAGCGAGATGTGTTGGCACAAGGTGGCGTATGGTTACTTGAGTTGTGAGCAAATTTGGATTTTGGTGAGAAACAAGATTTTGGCAAGCGAGCTTGGTGTTGTGATCATCGAAGCTTATGGTGGAGATGTGAGTGAATTGCCGTTGTAGTGCGAGGTGAAGTTTGATGGATTGAGTTTCCAAAACTAGTTGGGATTCGAGTATCCTTAAGGGATGTTTGCTTGAATTAGGTTGAAGAGTCAACTTGAGGATTGGTTGGCGAGTTGTTTATTAAGGCGGGTCACCGTGGAAAGCTACTGGTTGTGTTGTTCGAGGAAGAGCAAGGTTACTGAAAGTTGGTGTGTTGTTTTGCGTCAAGCGAAGTGGATATTGAGGATGTGTCTTGCAAGGATTGATATTTGGATGAATCGGTCATTTGGAATTTTTGCGTTTAGTAAGATCGATGAAGTCGGCTGTCTGAGTTATGTGAGGCTGAAGATGTTTAGACAATGCTTTTGGGATAGTGTTTGGTCTGGCGGGTATTTGGTTGATGTCATTAGTGTGATTAATCGTGGGTGTGATTTTGGGACGTTCGACGGTACTCTCGAGTAATTTGTAAGAGTCGTTCGTGTTCATGGATATTAATTGGTTCACATCAAGTTAAGGAATTGTGGCAAGCATCCGAGCTTTGCGTTGTCGATGAAGTTAGATCGGTGCTTGTGGCGAGTATTCTAACGATAGAATTTTGAACTGTTGGACGTGAGTGCCTTAAGTAAGCGACTTAGACGGTGATATTTTGGACAATTCCGCGAAGACTTATTTTGTATCTTGTAGAAGACTTTAAGGGGTTATTTGAGCTTAGAAGTTCCTTTGTTTTGGATGGTTAACTTTGTGAGTTTGACGGAAGATCCTTTTTATAAGTTGGTTTTGATCGTGAGCACTTTGACTCGAGATGGTTGAGTCGCTATTTGGATTCATGATAGGGAAGATTTGTTCGAATCGTGGAAAGTTTAGCGATGCTTTGGTTTGGCCTTGTTTTGTACTAAAAGAACCTTGTGTGGTGTATTGTGATATTTATTTTGGACTTAAGATGTATGACAATAGAGTGGGAAAGTGTATTACTACCATGGAACAATTTGATTTTCATAAGGAAAAATTGCCGGACTTGTGAGTTAGAGGTTGATCTTTGTTGTGATCATTGGAAATATCTTGGTGCGGATGTTAACGAGGAGATTGGAATTGTGGAAGACAATTCAAGTTTAGTCGATTTATAAGAGGCTTAACTTTTGTTGTTGAGTTTAGTATGTTGATATCGCGGATAACTCGAATATCTAATTTGGGATTTATTATATTGAAGAATGTTTCATGTTTATTTTGGGATTGAAGTCGGTCATGACGGTGTTCTTGTTGGGTTCCATAGAAATTGATGTTATGGTTCTAAGTCCGACTGGGTTGTAATTCTAGTAGTATGAGGCGGGCGTCGATGGGTTGAATTCTTGAGAGTGTTGTGATTGAGTTACCACTTGGGACGATGGAAAGGTATGGAAGGTGTTTCAAATGAGAGGCTTTGTGTATTGGTTGTTCTGACGGTGCGAGGATGGCGATTACTTAATGCAATTTTGGAATTGAATTGTTATAAGGGGCGACCGTTGAAGTCGAGTGTATCGTCGAAGTTTCACAAGTGAGATATTTGGACCGTATTTGAAAAGGTCGAACTATATCGTATATTTAGAAGACCATGGGCGTTGATCAATCGAGAATGAAAGAGTGATTCTTGAGTTGATGAGGTGAGGTTAGTTATCTTATCTTGAGTGTATGCGCTTTGGCGTATACATTTGAGTAACTTGTTTTTTCGAGGGTTGTGCGTTGGTGTTCTGGATGATGTGACCTTGTGACTTACAGAATGAAGAGCAGTAACTTGCAAGTGTAATTCTTGAGTTCGTGCTTATGCGTGAATGAAGGCATCTTTCTTGTTGTGTATACGCGTGGTTTGTCCTTTTCTAATTGTTTGGTTTGGTTGGTATAACCGGTTTGTTGTTTCGTTTTAGCGATGATGCGGTGTTGTGTCGTAGGACTTTATGTTCTATCCACGGTGACTCGTTTAGAGGCGTCGGTTCGAGTGTATGATTAATTCTATGGTTGAGACGTTAAGATGGTATCGATCTTGTTCGTTTGGTTGTCGAGTGCATTGTATGAGCTTTGTATCTCGGCATGGTTGTTCTTGTCTGAGCGTTGTGGTCGGGAGATGCCCTTGTGTTTGGTGTATTTTATATGTTGTTTAATTGGCCGAGGATTGTGTGGGCGAATCGTGGCATGTCACGTTTGTTGTTTGAGTTGAAATTTCGAGGACGAAAAGTTCATAAGTGGGGAGAGTTGTAGCATACTGTTTTTATTAATATTATATTATATTAATATTTTCGAATTCCCGTCGATAATTATTTTGTGACGAGAATATTTGTGTTAATTAATATATCTATTAATTTATCGTGACGTTCGGTTCGGTAAAATAATATTCGGATCCGATATTTAATTAAAATTATTTTAATTGATAAATAATATTGGTAAATATTAATAATGATTCAATTGGGCTAGTAGTAAGAAAATATCAATTGATATATTTTAATATAGCTATTAACATTAACCATTATAATATATTATTATATTTATATGTATGTGGTATGTGGTAGAAAAAAAAAATAGATAAAATGTGGAGATATCGAGAAGAAAAAGAAAGAAGAAGGAAAAAGAGGAAAGTAAGAGAAAGGTGAAGAAGAGGTTAAGGAGAAAAAGGAAGGCGTAGCATCAACACCACAATCGATCTTTATTTTTTTCATCATCTCCTATATAGAGGTGAGTTCTAGTTTAGTTGTAACTTTAAGGAAAAATTTCATTAAATAAATTTGGGAATTAGGGTTATATGAATATTTATTATATCATGAAATTGAAACATGATTCTTATTGTGTTTAGAACTATGGTTACTAAATCATGTTAGTGAATCAATTCTAAAACTTCATGAGTATGCATGGTACGATAAATATCTTATAGAGTGTTATTGTAGTCGATTGTGTCATTTGTGTAATATCCATTGTGTGAATGTGAAATAATGTGTTATACAAATTATCTGTTTATCTTTCAACATATTACGTGTGCATTAAATTGTTATAGTAAATGAAATATAATAGTTGATTCTTTGTTAATTAGTAACATGTAAAATCTAGTATCACACTATTTTAAGCGAATCATGAGTATGGGGAGAAAGGGACTTAAAGAATAGAATGATTTTCTTAAATATTAGGAATCATAAAATAAACTAGTATGGTTGGGTGAAGTCTTAACGTTAAAAATATTTAACATCTAGTCTAACAGTAAGACTTTATTACTAAGGTGTCTAAGCTCTACCAAATTTCTTTGAATGAAAAGTAGAACATGAGTATTGATTTGTTTAAGAGTGATCATTTGAAAATTGATATATATCATTTAAGTATCTTTTTTTTAATGAAACCTTTCATGTTAATTTATCCCTCACGTATAACAATAGTATAAAGTCCAACAATGACACTATTACTATAAATAATTAATTTGTGGTGGCATATATAGAATGCCTTTTAGATTGAGACTCTTGAAATTTTCCGAGTTGATCGAGTTTGTTTTTAAAAGTGTAGTTGAACCTACAAGTCTACTAAGTTGATTGTGTGATCAAGTAATAAGTTGTCCACGTTAATCTACGGTTAAGAGTTGCAAAATCGTGAAAAAGAAATGAATCTTGTTGATACAATGTGATGATGAAATTGATGTTGTTAATAAATGCTTGATTTTTGAATGCATGACTTTTGATGAATTTATTGATGATGTTTGCATAATGCAATTAGGATGCGATGATATATTTATCTTGTTTTGGATAAATTAGGCGATGTGACTTTATGTCAATTTGGACGATGATGATGTTTTTGTGTTGTGTTTGTTTTGTCGGTCACATACATTGCATAAGCGAAGAGGGCTTTATGCTGCGAAGAGGCTTTTATTTGATGATGGCTTTTATGCTTGAGCGAAGATCGGCTTTATGCCATGTCCAATTACGGACAAGCGATGGGTACCACATACGTAACATAGTCGTGTCTCATGGAGTCGGTTATGTTTATGTTTGAGTTGTTTGGTTGGGTTTTGTTGATTGATGGATGATATTGAATTGCGATGATATATGATGTGATGATGTTTGTGATGATGTTGTGATGATGGGCTTTATGCCAAAAGCGAATGAGGCTTTATGCGAGGATGGGCTTTAGCCAATTTGTGATGATTTGTTATGTTGCTTATATTACTAGCGTTATTTAATGTTGTTGGTTGATGTTGTTGTTTAATACTACCGTGTTAATTTAGCGATGTATTAGCTCGTGACGATTCGTGGTGACGGAGGGTTATGTGTTGTTGCGACGTTTATCTTGAGTGAGGTTATGGTGATATAGAGTAGATTATACACATTAGGATGGCGAGTAAAGTAAGTGAGTTATGATTATGTGTTGGAATTACACCTATTAATTCATACCCTTTATAATTCCGAAACTATATATATATATATATATATATATATATATATATATCATGCCTTAATTATATGTTTTGGAGTATCTCACCTTTTACTTGTTTATAGTTACCAATATATTGGTAACGTCGGGTTTTGAAGAGCAGTCTATAGTCTGCTATTAGTCGAGTCGGTGTCGCTTTGATACGTAGCACTCGGGGGAAATATTTATGTCGTCTTGTTGTTGTTGTTTTACTATCATTCCTTTTGTGAATAAGAACCATAATTTATAAAAACATGATTTTGATGAGGAAGTTTAATAAAGGAGATGTTTTGATTTCTATGAATCAATTTATGTTTTTCCTGCGATGCTATGTATCCGAAATTTATACTTTAAAGTAAACTGTTTTAAAGTGAGTTGTTTTTGATGGTGTAACGCCTCAGTATTTAATTTATGAAATTTTAAAATTACTCTGATTTTTGCATATAAAACTTTGGGTAGAATTGGGGTGTTACATTATACCATGATAGAAATGCATTGTAATCATGTTTGTGGAACTGTTTTGGTGATATATGTGATTGGGTTTGAATTTGGAATGAATTGGGATAACACAGTTGCTGTCAAATGCTGTATTTTTGCTACAGGTCTCGTGGTAACCGGTTACCCAGGGGTGGTAACCGATGCCCACTATGTTGCGTTCTGGAAAAATTGAATTTTGGTTTGGGTAACCGGTTATCCTATAGTGGTAATCGATTACCTCGCTACTAAAAGAAAAAATCACGCTTCTGGGTACGTGATAACCGGTTACCTCCTGGTGGTAACCGATTACCACTGAAGCTTTTTGAAAAATACTTTATTTTAAAAAAATTCATAACTTCTAACTGTAAGTATGTTTTAATCGTCGTTTTGGACGTTGTGACTTAAATAAAATCTTTTATTTTATGAAATGAAGAAAATGGCAGTAGCTTGATTTATTTTTAAAAGTCTCGATTTTATCCAATTATGTTGTTTTATACATTGTGTACATACCGGTGAACATATGTGACAGTGTGGTGTTTGTGGTGTGATTATGAATACATGATGTTGCTTAATTGTGTATGTTGTGATAGCATTACGAGATGTGAATGTAATTGCTTGTATATGTTGTATATGATTGGAAGTTGTTTATGATAGAAGTTGTTATCATATTTGGTGTTGATAATGCATGCTTTAAAGATGTGCATGCATACATAGAATTGTTTTAATAGCTAATGCCCATTGCAGTGGTATTAAGACAATAAATGGATGACAGCAATCACCAAATGGTTGGAGTTCTTGCCCAACAAATGGGCACATATTAAATCTTTTGATCCAAAGTGCTACCTAGATTAATCAACAGAATGCCCAGACGAATCAACGATTGATAGCACAAATGGCGCAGGGCAAACGTTGTCGTAGCAGGGTACTTAAAATTGTTATAGCTTAAGTGATATACTTTATTTGGACGGTTAGAAATCAATGAATTTTCTAAGGTTTGGGCACTAAGGAGCTTAAGAGTAAAGACATTACTCAGATAGTGCGGATGAGGGGTTCCTGTTGTGGAAGCTGAATGAATATTTATTTCTCTGGAATTATGAATGACATACATTTTGAAAAAATTAACTTGGCAGCAACACGTTGGAAGAAATGTCATATCCTGTTATTTTCCAACATGTCGTATAAAGATGTCTCAACCTGGTGATAGAACATCGCGTCTGCAGCAGCTGTTAGTTATGTTTCAGCTGTTTTTTCTATTACTATATATTCAGCGAATATTTAGTTATATTATGTGGCATCCAAAATTGATAAGTCAAAATATTTTATGTTAGTTTTCGAAGATTTGTATAGTTTTTAAATATGGAGACATTTTAGAAAACAAATTATTGAAGACCAATTATCTTGCAGAATAATTTGCATACTTTATGCAGCCTCGTTGCTGCGGGTTTGAAGCCCAACCCAGTCTAGACAATGCTATAAATAGACTGGTGTATATCTAGTTTTAGGTGGAACTTACGTGTGTATTTTGTTAGGGTTTTAGAATCCTTATTGTTTGATTGTAAGTTCTGTGTCAGATGTTCATAAGCTTTTAAGCATTGAACATTTGTGTGTCAATTCTCATTAGCTGTGAAGCATTAAGTTTTGTGTGTCTTCGAAGAATGACTCCGATTTTATATTCTCTATTGTGTTTAGAGTTGCTCAATCGCTGAGTGTGATTGAAGATGAATTTTAGGAGAGCCTCATACCTAAGTGTGTCTTAGGTAGAAGTTCGCAAAGGGTAGTGATTATGTACGTAGGCTGTAAACTGGGATGTTTGTTGTGAGGTCTACAAATTGATACTATCTAGTTGATTTTGTGTCTAGCTTGGTAGCCTCCAAAGTATGAATTATTGTCTCTGAACTGAGTAAACATATCATGTGTTATTTACTTTCAACATTGTTTTATTTATCTATACATCTTGTTGTTGCTTGTGAAGTCGGATTCGATGTGTCACGACATCTTTTAGGACATCAGAAATCTAACAGCCAAAATTTCAAATATTGTAATAAATTAGATGATTAATTGGTGCTTTTTATCGTTTTAGTCGTGTTAGTCTTTTGGGTGTTTGGATGCTTGGATCGGCATTTGTATCTTAACTTCTTTTTTTTTAATAAAATTATTCTTATTTGCTCAAAAAAGATTCAAAAGATATAAAAGGAGATAGAAATTTTTTGCCACAAATACATAATTTTCTTTTTTGTTTCTATTTAATTAAAGTAATTGAAGTGGAGTATTGTATGTAATGATAATCATAAAAGATACGATTACAGTAAAATGTGTATTTTATTATGACATGGATGTATTAGTCAAAAATATCTTAAAATTGAATAACGTGACACTATTTAAAATAGGTAGGCAAAGGGTATTTAAGTATATTTATTAGCAATTTATTTTCTCAAGTTTATAACAGATAGATTGACTGGGTATGTAACTCTCAAAGTACAAGTTATTTTCCTAAAATAACAAAAATTAGGTGATTTTGCATCTTAATCATAAGCCAAAGCTAAAACTCAAAAGCATGTCATAAGTCAAAATCACAAAAAGGAAAAATATAATTCCAGAACAACGGGATAAAAATGATTCCAATCCATCATTTAATGGTTTAATTAACAAATATAAATGTTCATGTTATTGGCTACTGTTTAGAGCCATAAGATTCAAGTAAAAAAAATAAGGGTCAAATAAGTTCAGGAAACCTTACATAAATCACCAGAGCTCAACTTCACATTAAGGCTAATGTCAGATGAATTTTGGATTGGAATGGCTCAAATGCAAGATTAAGAACATTCACATAAATTTCCTACCCATGCATATAATTGGTTTCATTTTCAAAATCAGTGGCTGTAACTTCTCAAGTAATAGTTGTGACTACAACGACACAATCATGTAATGTGGTTAAGCCGGGAATTACATAACCAAAATGGTCCGCTTATCTCTACAACTGTTCTACGCCGCATTTGATGTACTGCAGATAAAGATTAGTAACTGATTGATTACAGAAGTGCTTCTAAAAACTACTTCTTATAAGAAGCACTACAGAAAGATCAAAATTCCAACTTAACCTCTAAACATGGTATCCTGTGCAGAGTAAAATGTAAGGTTCATAGTTTCATCCATATTCCCTGTCTTAAGAATTAAGAGACTCTCTGCAAAAACATAGAATTACAAGATTAGGTGCCAAATCTATGGTAGATAGTATATATGAACTGCAGACTATGAAGAGTGTATAACTATATAATATTAATCAACATAGAATTTATAGAATAGCAATGAGAAGTAAATGCCAAGAAAGATGTTTGCTTTATTTAAGTCATTCATAAAGCCTAGATATGTTTGAAATTAAACAAATACACACTGACCTTTGTAATCTGAAAATCCTTGTGTAGAAACCACCACGGACCATTCTTTGATAGTAATCTGAAAATACAAAAGCGTGACTCGTTCAACAACAAAAACGGTACAACAAGAAGATGCAATAATGGAGCCGTGCTATCTTTCGTCAGTAAATCTATGAAATTATCACTTCCCATACTGTATACTTTCTCCACATGAATTTTTTACAATCTTGCTCCAAGATTTGACAATCAATCTAACCGGTATTAATTATGGACTTAGAATTTCAAACAGACCATCTCAACAAAATAGGATTAAAATCAAGGTGCTAGTACAATTTTAAACGAAACTACTCTAGTATAGTATGCATATCATTCATATTTTTATCATTTAAATACGACTAACAAACGGAGTTGAGTTGTCGTGCACCCGGCATGCATAAAATAATTGTTCCAGTATAAGATATGGATAAATGGCTGTGCGTTAAACTAGCCATCATAAATGGATAGGTTGCGTATTTAGACAGGAGGGAAACAACATGAAACATTTATTCGCGATGCTCACGTGCATGGATGCAGCATTAATTTGTCAATTTACCTGACAGAACCAGCTACTGCTCGAAGGGCCATGAAGAGAGTCAAGCCCATCCATACACCGCGGAGGCCAAAACGTGGAGAGGCAAATACCAAAAATGCTGAGGAAAATGCTCCCACAATCACCTATGAAGAAGTTATCATACAAATTAACCTTGTAAAACATATTACCATGACAGGAACATTGTAACAATTTCAACAAAAAAACTTACCATGGAGAAAGCAGCATATGGGAAATCAGAAACACCATAGTGGAGACCATCAAAAATATAAGCTAGTGCATTAAAAGGTTGAGAAGCACTGACAAACTGGCAATAATTACACATAAGTTAAAACAGTGTAAACCAATATATCTGAGGCAAACATAGAGAAGTGACGACCTAAAAAAAACAGAAAAGCAAGACCATACATACCAACACTCCAGTTCTGACAACTTGCAAAACTTCCAAGTCCTGGGTGAAAAGGGTAGCTAAAGATCCAAAAGATGCACCCAGAATTACAGTCAGGCAGATGCTGGTCAGCAGTCCAGTCTGTAGAGAGACATCATCAGGTTCACAAACAAATTCACAAAACTTTTTATTTAACACAGTTAAAACAGGCATAGATTTCCTAAACTGTAAGAACAAATAATGAAAGTACTTACCACTAATACAAAATGAACAAAAAGGAAAACACTTACCTTTAATACAAAATGAGCAGTTTCCTTCACGGTTCTGTATTCATGTCTTGATATAGAACTTGCAATTAGGGCCTATCAATAGTAAGATAGAAGTATAAGGAAATAAAGGAATATGAAAACAAGATAGAAGTGAAGAAAGTAATTTCCAAGCTTTTAAGAAACTAGGATGTTAAAATTTTTAAAATGTGACTCAAACAGACTGAAATTTTGGCAAACACTCAATGATGCCTGTCTAAATAAAAGGTCAATGTGACAGAAATTTTCTGTATGCCATTATAGTAAGCCTTTTGTTGGCTTAACTTGCTTTATTGTAAGACACCTTATAACTATTACCAATTTAAGAAGGGAAAAGAAAAACATCACATGGGGCAGGGGGAATTAAAACGAAAGAAAAGTAAAAAAATGAACATGTTTTTAGATAAAGGATGATTTAATACCTGAGCAGAATTAGCCAATGAATCTGTAAGAAGGGAAACGGCTAACCACACTTGCATGCATATTTGATGTGCAGCCATAGCTACTGGACCATGACGAGCAGCCAGTGATGTCCCTAATGTCAAGGTTGCAAGAACAGCAAGTGTTCTTACAATAACGAAACCACCTATAGCAGCCCACAGATCATAACTGAAACAACTACATTAACCTAACAGAAAGCTATATAATGTACACACTAAAGCTATATAATGTAGCTCATTTTAGATGGAAGCAGTTATTGAGATCTCATTTAGAATCTCATTGTGATCTTCTCTTTCTTTTCCTATTATTCTATGGGAGAGAAAATCAGTTCAAGAGGAGAACCAAATGCACTCTTTGAACTCAGGTCTTCGTAACACATATCAAGTAAACAGAAACCCCGACATAACACATGATAAGTAAACACCAAAAGCACACTTTAAACTTAGGTCTTAGCAACACATCACATATAAACAGAAACAACCAAGAAAAGGATAACTCCTTACCAGACTTAATATAACCGCCAAATTGCAAGTTTCCCATTTTTGGAGGTAGTAACACAGCTCTTTTATTTAGACACCAGATCATCAACAAGGTCCCAATATATCTGAGGCATGGAAGTTCCATCAGAGTTAGAGTAAAATTAACTCAAGAAATAGAGAAAGAAAAGAATGCAACTGAAAAGGTCATACTGAGAGAGAACGGTGGAAATGGCTGCACCAGCTACACCCAACTTAAAGTGATACATAAGTACGGGAAATAAAAAGACCGCTGAAAGATTGCCGATGCCTGCAATTTCATAAATGTATTAGGAAGACGCGTGCATACAATATCTAAAAATCATGAATATAATTTTAAATTTTTACCAATCATTGAAAGTTTGAAACACAGTAAAACAACAAGCACCCGTATGATATCGGGAAAAAAAATTATTCTACATTTTTAAATATAAATTCCAAAAAATTAAAACATCATTAATATACCTTGTTCGCTCTTTAGAGAACATAACATGGATAAGTTTATTCTTATGAGATGCATTCAGTCATGCTAAATGTATAACAAGAACATTTCCTATGTCAAAGGCTGTACTTGTAACTTTCCATTTACATCATATAGCAAACATAATGCATTATTTTCTAAAGAAATTCAGCGATCAGTATAAACATATTCCAATAGAATTAACAAAGTAGTCTTTGTTTCTCGTCTTTACATATCAAGCTTCCTATCATGTACAAACAATTTATAGACAGAAGCTTTTCTCAAACACATACAATAAAGCTCTTAGGCAAAGAGACGACTGTGCTAGCACTCGCTACTTACTACTACATGCCTGTAATATGAAACATTAGGCAGTAAGGCCACAATTATGGACAATGAAATTTTCACATGATTTATACGAGCTTGGTAGAAAATCCGAATTATTTACTGTCTCAGGAATCATGATTATAAGAAAGGCATTCAAAAGGCAAGCAATGAGTCAAGAATCAAAGTTTTAAAGCAAATTATTACCAAAACAAGGAAATAATGTAGTGATCGGTACTATAGTATTTATTTGTATAGATTTTTGTAATCTCGTTAAACAATAATAACAAAAACTACTACTACAGCAACTACAGCCTATACATAAATAGTGAGTATAAAAAGAGTTTTCAAAAGGATAAGAAGATGTTGAATTGTTTGAAGCATATAATGGCAAGGTAGAGCCCCAAAAAACAGAAAAGAAGTTCAAAATTATCAAAAAATAAAACACATTAAACCAAACACTTGCCTAGACATATAACAGGAGTTTTAGTATCCTTAAAACCACGGAAAATTCCTTGAAGAGCCAAAGAAAGCACAACTGCAGGAGCACCAAATGCTCTTAACGAGAGAAATTTTTGTGCCAGAACAAGTGTTGGATTTCCCTGTAAAAAAATATAATTATTCAAAAAGGAGACTACAATCCATGTTATAGACTATAGTCTTCTAATTCACAATCAAAAGAATCATGCCTTCAAAGTACTACATATAGACACAAAAAAGATTAGCAAAGACAGTGTTGACGTGAAAACATACCGCTGATACACCAATCAAATGAAGAAATGTTCGAGATCCCAAATACAAAGCCAAAGCCTCAAAAATGCCAATCCCCATAGCTAATAGTAAAGCAGTGGAAACAGAGGAGAGTTGCTTTCTTTCACAAACTACTGTGAAAGGGTTACCATTACCACTAATTTCTGTACTACCACCCTGATCTGCAAGGAAAATCAAATTCATTATTAGAAAATGATGCAAATGTAACAATAGTAGTACAATATTTGATTATTTGTAAATCGCAAATCACGAAAACCTAAGCAGCACTGACACCTATGAAGAAAGGTGTGTCAGTGTCAGTGTCAGACACCCACGTCGATACTTGTGATTATATTCAATTTATAATTTTTTTTCATATTATTATCGGTGTAGACGTGTCAGTGTCATTTCCATGTCCGGTGTGTCCGTGCTTTATAGCACAAAACATAAAGGTTTGCTCGAAAATCCGCTAGGCGCGTTAATGTAGCTACCAATAACACTTTATACTAAATAGTGTATCACCTAACAATAACTATTTGTTCAAATTGCGTCGCTACTCGACAACAATGCTGTAATAAAACAAATAAAAAGCTAAGAGGCGATAAATTAACCTGAAGCAGACTCAGAATTTTTAGCAGCATTTGCCATATCTTCAGCAACAAAAGAAGTAGCAACACTAAGAAGTGGAATATTAAATAGCTTTGAAATGATGTTAAAGATGGAAACAGAAACACCAGCAGAAGCCAATTCCAGAGTACCTGTACACAAATCAAATAATTTCGTTTTTAATTTATCATATATAATGACGATTATACCGAAAGCGAATTGAAAAGATAATTAGTTAAAATATCAATTTGAAGAAGTTGCAGTATTAAATACTAACCAAGTCTACCAATGTAAGCAGTTTCCATCAACTGCGCCATTGGATCAATAGCTTGTCCAGCAAGTGCAGGCAAAGAAAGCGATATAATTTCACGTTTCACATCCGAAATTGAAAAACCTTTTCCATTTTGATTCTGATTCTGATTCTGATTTTGATTTTGATTAACCGCCAATTCACTGTTACAATTTGAAGAAAAAAATGAGAAACATTGGAATGAAAATTGAAAAGAGATTGAAATGAAAACAGAGACTTACGGTGAGGTTTCGGCGTCGGAATCGCGATGAGATTCATCATCATCTAGAAGAGATTGCTGATGTTGATGTTGTTGATTGAGGTGAGAATGATGAGAAGAAGCAAAACAAGGTTTAGGCGAGGGTTTAGAGGAACGAAGGGTTACGAAGCGGGAATTTGTGAGTCGAAGTAGGTGTGGACCATTACTGAAACCAGTTACAAATTTATCAGAAGAAATTGAAGCTTTACGGCTATGGTTGAATGAGGTGAAACGGTTACAGTGAGAAGAAGAAGAAGAAGTGTTGTTGAAATTGGTGGCAGCGTTCATGTTCATAATTTCTTCTTCTAATCAATAATGAGGAGGTGATAAGATTAGATTTTTAAATACAGTAGATGATAACAATGATAGTATATGATTAGGTTGGGAGAGGAACAAAATGAAAATTTTATTTGGTTATTATCATATGTTAATTATTGAATTCAAATTTAAACAAGAAATCAAAAATGATTTGCTTAACAGTGAGACAATTAAAATTTCCAACCTTCACCGATAGTACACAGAATGATAGAATCATTTTTTCTGGGTTTGCAATAGCATTATTATCCACTTTTATTTTTATTATACTTTTCTGGGTTGGCTTTATTACATTTTCGTTTCTTTCATTTTTTCATTTATTGGAAATTGGAATAGATTCTTTTCCTGTTTTTGTAAGAAAAATAGTAATTGGAATAGTAATTTAATAATTTATTTAATTATTAATTAAATTATTCAAATAAGATATTATGGAACCATTTTTACTGCCCTCCTATTTGGTTTTACGATTGAATTATAGTTATTTCTAAAATATGATTGCTAATTTTCAATGAGTTTTCACTTTATTCTATATTTTAAGGCTCAATGCAACTCGTGTCTTTTTAATGCGGAGTTGGGGTTGAACGTTCATCTTGTTTAGCTTAAATTCTTTGATGTCGTCGATTGTGGACTGTTTGAGCCTTATTGACAGTAGACATTCCTTGCAATGCAAAGTGGTTATTCTTGTTGTTGTTACCAACACCATCTCCTTTATTTTTCATAACAAGACCTTTATGTGGTATTTGTTGGGGTACAAGGATAAAAGAGAATAACGATACAAATAAGAAAGAGTATAAAAATAAGGATTGAATTGATTATTAATGAAATAAGAGTTTCTATTTATACACAACTAAAAAGTCTAAAATAGATATGCTCATAAACCTAATTAAAACCAAACCCTAATCTTAATCTTAATAATTAAGTTATACGATACTAACAGTAAAATAACAAATACTAAAGTACCCTAATAATTAAAAAACCGCCCTCAGAAGTTCAACAACTTCTGACATCATTAGAACCTCAGAACTTCTGACTCCCCTCAGAAGTTCTGGATATGAATTATTCTCAACACCATCCCTTAATTCATATCCATCAAAATCTACAACACCAATTTCATCCCTTAAATGGATAAGGTATTCAGTTTTGACATCCTTCATCAGAACATCTGCAGCTTGCTTTTGGTTGCAACTCCCCGTAAGTAATATGTCATCACCATAAAGACACACTAGAATCATATTGCTTCCAGAATATTTCACATACACACCATACTTCATCTCACATTTCTGAAACCCTTGCTTCTTAGAAAATGAATCAATCTTTTGAGTCCCAGCTCTGGGCGCTTTCTTCAATCCATACAGAACTTTGTGTAACTTATACACCATCCCTTCCTGATTTTTTTTCATGAAGCCAGGAGGTTGAGATACGTATACCTCCTCTTGTAATGGACCGTTCAGAAATGCTGACTTTACGTCCAAATGCATCAGCGGCCAACTTCTGTTCGCAGCTAAGGCAACCACCAATATGATTGTTTCATGCCTCGCTACAGGAGCAAACACCTCAAAATAGTCTCGTCCAAGTTTCTGAATAAAAACTCTGGTCACTACCCTTGCTTTGTTCTTGCCAACTAATCCATCTGGCTTAAACCTCACCTTAGAAACCCATCTGACGCTGATGGCTTTCTTCTCCCTTGGAAGCTCAGTTAACTTCCAAGTCTTGTTTCCTTCTGAAGCCTCGAGTTCTTCTTTTATGGCATTCAGCCACACTTTCTTCTTTTGGAGAACTTCTCCAATACCTATCTGTTCAGAATCTCCTTCAGATTATGGAACCGTATCTCTCTCTAGACTTTCTTCAAAAAATTTACTTCCACCAGAAGTTCCACCTTTGTTAACTTTTGGACCTTGTCCAGAACCATCACCTTCAGAAGTTGGATCACCTTCAGAAGCTCTTTCTTCAGAAGTTTCACCTTCAGAATCATGACCACTGTCAGAGGCTGGACTACCTTTAGAAGCTCTTGCTTCAGAGGTTCCACCTTCAGAATCATGACTATCGCCAAACATTTGATCACCTCCAAAAGCTTGTCCTCCAGAACCTACGTCTTTAGAGTTTTTCCTTCCAGAAGCATGATCGCCAATTTGATCACCTTCAGAAGCTTGTCCTCCAGAACCTACGTCTTAAGAGTTTTCCCTTCCAGAAGCATGATCACCACCAGATTCTGGATCATCATCAGAATCTGGATCAGAATCAGATTCGCTATCTGACTCATCCTTAGAGTCTCCAGAAGATTCTTCATCTTCTAACTCTAATTCTTCTTTAGAACTTTAAAGTTCTGACTCATCTTCAGAACCATCATATTTTGACATATCTTCAGAACCTTTATGTTCTTACTCATCTTCAGAACCTTCATGTTTTGACTCATCTTCAGAACCTTCATGTTTTGACTCATCTTCAGAACCTTCATGTTTTGACTCATCTTCAGAACCTTCATGTTCTGACTCATCTTCAGAGCCTTCATATTCTGACTCACCTCCAGAACCTTCATGTTTTGACTCATCATCAGAAGCAAAATCTCCTTGATATTCTAACTTATCTTCTAACTCTGACTCTTCTTCTAAAACCTCAAATTCTGACTCATCTTCAGAATCTACAAAATCATTTTCTGGTTGTTCTTCAGAAGTTTCATCTTCTGACTCTTCTTTAGAAGTTTCAACTTCTGACTCTTCTTCAGAAGTTTCAACTTCTGACTCTTCAATCTCATTTTCTGACTCGGACTCATAAAGAGACACTCCTTCAGAATCAGAATATTCAGAGTCATCTTCATCCCCTTCAGGTTCCTCGTCAGATTCATAAGTCATCAATAGCACAGGTTCATCATTTGAATCACCTTCGGCTATTTTTGTTTCTTCTGATTCTCTTTCTTTGTTTGACCAACAATCTCTAGCAAAGTGGCCAAACTACTTACAGCAGTAACATTGAACCTTTCTCCTCTCCTTTCCCTTCTGATGTTTATCATCAGAATAGAAAGCTTCTGACTTATGGGATTTATCACCACGTCGCTTCTGGTCCTTCTTAACAATAGAAGCTTTCAGAGTCTGCTCAACTTCCCTCTCAGAAGTTCTGTCAGTCAAACGCAACTCATGCGCTTCTAGACTACTTTGCAGTTCTTCAATTTTCATGGTTTCCAGATCTTTAGAGTGTTCAATTGCAACAACAATGTAATCAAACTGAGGAGTAAGCGACCTCAGAACCTTCTCTATGATTACTTGTTCAGAAAGAGTTTCTCCACAAGCCTTCAACTCATTAGTGATCAGAATCACTCTTGAGATATACTCAGAAATCTTCTCACTGCTCTTCATGTTGAGATTTTCGTATTGCTTTCTCAAAGACTGAAGCTTCACCTTCTTCACTAATGTGTCACCACCATAACACCTGACCAGTGTGTCCCACGCCCCCTTTAACGCCATAGAATCTACAATCTTCTCAAACACAGTCGCATCCGCACATTGATGAATGTATAACAGCGCCTTCTGATCCCTCCTCTTTTTATTTCTCTACGCCTCTTTCGCTTATTCTATTGCAGCTTCTGCAACTGGAATGTAACCATCAGTAACAAGCTCCAGAACATATTGATCTCCAAACAACACATGCATATGGGTCATCCATCTATTCCAGTTTTTGCCATCAAAGACTGGAAGTTTGGTGCTTATGTTGTTGTTTCCGTTCATCTTCTTCCTTGCGCAAATATCCTTAGATATTAACTCACACAGTGTTTCCCAACCCACAAACAGAAAACAATTCTTGTTCTAGATTCAACGTGAACCCTAAAAACAAAATCAAACACACAAATAACTCACACTCACTCGTGTTTCCCTGAATTCTAAACCGGAAGCTCTAGATACCAATTTGTTGGGGCACAAGAATATAAGAGAATAACGATAGAAATAAGAAAGAGTATAAAAATAAGGATTGAATTGATTATTAATGAAATAAGAGTTCTTATTTATACACAACTAAAAAGCCCAAAATAGATATGCCCATAAACCTAATTAAAAACAAACCCTAATCCTAATCATGATGATTAAGTTATATGATACTAACAGTAAAAGTACCCTAATAATTACAAAACCGTCCTCAGAAGTTCAACAACTTTTGACAGCATTAGAACCTCAGAACTTTTGACTCCCCTCAGAAGTTCTGGATATGAATTATTCTCAACAGTATTCAGGTTGTGCCTCCATTCTTGATCTTACAACTTTGGCAGGTAATCTCACGTCTAAATGCTCGAACAATGATATTCGGGAGTTCGTTATTTTATAGAATTTTTGTGTCAATATTCACGCTCCTAGAGTGGAGTTTTGTAAGGAGGTGTTGTGGAGACCCGCCTTTATTATGGGTCAAGTTTAATTCTGATGGTGCCTCTTGTAACCCCATATTTCTACACGGTAATTATAAGGAAATCAAAGTGTAAAAAAACTTTCCACAAATAAATGAGATGCCACATTTTCAACTTAAAACAACTTCATATAACCACAAATAATTCAGATACATAACACAGGTTCAAATAAACTGATAACAACCTGATTTATTCTTTTGAAAACATAACAACTTTAATATAATGATTCTTTAATAACAACAACTTAAGATTCAACTATTAAAATAATAACAACAATTAAACAACAATCGTTCATCCCCCCGAGTGCTACGTGTCAGAGCAACTAAACCGACTTTGACTAACAACAACTAATTCTTCATTCTCGAGTACCTGCACGTTACCAGTATAAAGGCAACGGCAAAACAAATGAAAGGGGTGAGATATCTAACAATATAATTGAATGCATGATAAACAATATGTTAGATCAGATTATATAAAATCACCACTTCACAACTTATAATAACAATTGAACAATAGAATCGAAAATAGTTATATAATAACGAAAATAGTTGTATCACAACAAAATTTCCAACACAGCATAACAACTATTTCACAACTTATTAATAACAACAACAACTTAAATCAATCGACACATCAACATAACAACTTATAATTATGCAACTCAACTGTGCACATGCATGTGGCACCATTGGAGTAAAACTTCCAACTTAGAAATCTGTCAGTTTACCGAGGCATCAACAAGGCATAAGCCTTCAACTTAATATTTTGCAAATCCAAGCCAACAGGGTGAGCATTCGCTCCAACTTAAAAATTGTCAATCCAGGCCAACTTAAATATGCAAATGCATGTGACTCAATAAATGCAACAATCACACACAACAACAACAATCATCATCACCAAGGCATAAGCCTATATCAACACTGTACCAATAAACATACATACTCGCATCGTTTCAACATTGGCCATAGGCCTACAACTTAGCAACAATTCAACACTGGCTAAAAGCCTACAGCTTAGTAATAATTCAACACTGGCTAAAAGCCTACAACTTAGTAACAATTCAACACTGGCTAAAAGCCTACAACTTAGTAACAATTCAATATTGACTAAAATCCTACAACTTAGTAATACCAATACTATTATTATAAGTCTTATTAATACCACTTGCTACTAACATATACTACAATTCAACTTATAATCATTCAGATTGTTTTCATCTAATTCTAGTTCACTACTTATCGGTTAGGATTGCTAGTATTTCGATTATGCACTGCTATCAACAACCATTCCGCTCCTGTTCATTCATTTTCAAATTAGTATATTAATTCTAGTCATTAAAGTATACTACTAGGTGTTTGTATCTACTGGTCCACAACACTGCAATTAACCGACTTCTACTATTTCAATGCTACCACAATACCTCGGTTAACCAAAACACCGCCTGCTATCTTCAACCATTTTGCTCTTCTCAGTATTCATATAATCTACATAATCCAACTAAACCAACTTAATTTAATTGAACACCATACAACTATATTACCACTTTATTAATAAACTTTCTACCAATTTTAATCACCTATCTTAGTTGATTCCAATGGCATACTACTTCAATTACCTGAACCAATTTCCCTACTATTATTAATTATTATTTACTCAAGGGCATCCTACTATTACTCAAGGGCATCCTACTAAGGTTGGCGCCGCGAACTAAATGAAACAGAAAGGGATTTATGCGCTGACAACTTCTCTCCAACACCATCATCACTAAGTTTTTACATCCAATTCCATCATAGACCAAAACGAATCAACACAGTATAACAACAACAAAAGGAATCAATCCCAAGCAACATATATCAATTCATGCAACCAATTTCATGGGCAACAACAAAAAGTTCGGAATCAAACCACAACAATCAAAACACCAAAACAGAGGCAAACCTATAAACCTCGTCCCACATATCATCCATCATGTATCCCATTATAGAGTCAGAACCCGACCCTTACCTTGGTTTGGAGACTGCTCTAACATCCGGTCGAGTGCAAGCCTTTACCCCTTTGCCTCTTTCCTCGTAATCAACGATCAATTCCTCTGGCAATTTCTTTTGTTCTTGCCTCTTTCTCCAAAATCCTATTTCTTTTGCATAAGACACTACTACTTCTTATTCTTCCAATTAATAATATAATAATAAATTCCTCATATTATCTTATTGGGCCTAATATATTGCACCTCTAATTTGCTATTTACCATCACATAACTAAACTCATACCTCTGTTATCTTTTACTTATTCCATCAAATTCATAATAATAATAATAATAATAATAATAATCCCAATATTCTATTATTATTTTCATAACTTAAATCAACATATTCAATCGAATAATACCACAATGAAACTTACTTCAATATATTATAATTCATCAATTTCAACAAATAATTCCAAAATAATTTAATTAAATAATTAAATTTGGGATGTTACAACTCTCCCCCACTTAAGATATTTTCATCCTCGAAAATCCATCTGACATAATCATCCTCAACTTCACTTCCAACTCTCTGATCCTTAGTTGTGTTTGACAACACTCCGACTACTACTTCTCCAACACTACGATAACTCAATATGATTTAAATCCAATGTCAATCATCTGACATCTCTACGACATACTTCGTCAATAACTCATCAACTACTTCCACAAAATATCAACACCCAACACCATACATATATGTAAGACAACCATCAAAATATCAACAACCTCATTCACATTGTCCTATCACTCTTATAGTGACATCAACGTAGCCAACATAATAATTGCGTCATATTATGAAATATTATTCCATACGTTCGGTAACCAACAACAACATTACGACCACGGAAACACAATCACTATCACTTCACTTAACAACTTAACTCAACGAATATACGCACAACTCACCATCAACCAACATCCATAGTAACATCTTTATAGAATTCAGAAAAATTTACGAGACAACAAGGTACTCTGGCACATCATGCTTCAGTTGCGCAACTCTGATTATCCATCTCCCTTCACTTACGGACTATCAAGATAGCAAGATACGTCTATACCATCCAACATGATTTCGTCCACTATCAACAAGAGATTAAGGGTGATCAGTTTCTCAATTTGTCAATAGATATCTGACAATCGTAATGGATTATAAACCATCATTACCAACTAAATTAGTGTTCTTTTCCAACTTGTACTCAGGCACCATACTCCAATAATCTCCAAAGTGGTTTACAGATCCCCCACAACTTCCCTCTCACTCAATCATGTCGATGAGACACCAATATTCAACATATTACAGGGTCCACATTACACTCACTTAATTTCACACGAAGGTTCAGTGTTTCTACTACACCAGTACATTCACGTCGTCTCGTCCCAGTTAAAATATCAATAATGTCGTTCCACACCGTCTTGGCGATAGAACCTCTCCAATTCTTCTTTTACTCATGCCACTACCTTGGAATCATAACCACAACTTTAATTCCTCTTAAAAGCATATTCCTTCAAAGGACATTTTCATTTCAATCACTAAGGGGTAACAATCAACTTCTGAATTTTTTTGCAAAAATCACACAGTACGCGCCGCGATCTATCCTTGGCGTCGCGATCTTTGCAGAAAAACCCAGTTTGCGTCGCGTCCACATGTTGGCGCCGCAAGCTGAACAAAACAGAAAGGTTTGATGCGTGAACAACATTCCCCCAACACATTTAACGCCGGATTTTTCATTCGATTCAATCTCAGATCGAAAACCAACTATCACAGCTTATGACAACAATTACTACAACCAGTCATCCGCATAATATTACCACGAGGTTATTCAACTTAATATCATGACGAAATCATTCAACCTTTTATAACAACTTATTTATCATCACAAGAATCCCACGACATTGTCTATAATAATCTATTACTCTATCGTTGTTCCAACGTCGACATCCTACGCAAGGCTACATTAAATGACAACTTCGCAATCCACCAGCAACACTAAAACATCGCAACCTTCTAAATTACATCTGCTAAAAGTTTTATCCTTGTTATTTAACAGTTCACCTTCAGAAACATCAGGGATTCTCATTCTACTTATATACAAACAACCGCTACATTATTCCCCATCCTTCAAGAAATAAGCATCAACAATGTCTGATCATGCTCCTGCAAGACGTTCCAATTTGATCCACACAAAAAATCTTGAATCCATGTCACCTCGGAAAACAACACAACTTAAACAATACTTGCACTGTTGCTACCAGTAACATACAACACCAACATCTCACAATCGAAACATATCCGAGAAGCAAAGTTTCTCCCCCACTTAGCTTCAAACCAACTCCTGCAACAAGTGATCAAAAAAGCAACAAGTACCAAAAATGTTGTACACACTTGTCGCGTACTAAGGGATAAACAACATTAGACAACAATGGCCGGACAGACTGACCTGCTTTGATACCACTAATGTAACACCCCATTTCTACCCGGTAATTATAAGGAAATCAGAGTGCAAAAAAACTTTCCACAAACAAATGAGATGCCACATTTTCAACTTAAAACAACTTCATATAACCACAACTAATTAAGATACACAACACTGGTTTAGATAAACTGATAACAACCTGATTTATTCTTTTGAAAACAAAACAACTTTAATATAACGATTCCTTAATAACAACAACTTAAGATTCAACTACTAAAACAATAACAACAATTAAACAACAATCGTTCATCCCCCCCGAATGCTACGTATCAGAGCAACTAAACTGACTTGGACTAACAATAACCAATTCTTCATTCTCGAATACCTGTACATTACCGGTATAAAGGCAACAACGAAACAAATGAAAAGGGTGAGATATCTTACAATATAATTGAATGCATGATAAACAATATATTAGATCAGATCATATAAAGTCACCACTTCACAACTTATAATAACAATTGTAACAATAGAATCGAAAACAATTATATAATAACAACAACAGTTGTATCACAACAAAATTTCCAACACAACATAACAACTATTTCACAACTTATTAATAACAACAACAACTTAAATCAATCGACACATCAACATAACAACTTATAATTATGCAACTTTAAATGCAACTCAACTGTGCACATGCATGTGGTACCATTGGAGTAAAACTTCCAACTTAGAAATCTGCCAGTTTACTGAGGCATCAACAAGGCATAAGCCTTCAACTTAATATTTTTCCAATCTAGGCCAACATGGTGAGCATTCACTCCAACTTAAAAATTTCCAATCCAAGTCAACTTAAATATGCAAATGTATGTGACTCAATGAATGCAACAATCACACACAACAACAATCACCATCACAAAGGCACAAGCCTATATGAACATTGTACCAATAAACAGAGGTACTCACATCGCTTCAACACTGGCCATAGGCCTACAACTTAGCAACAATTCAACACTAGCTAAAAGCCCACAGCTTAGAAACAATTCAACACTGGCTAAAAGCCTACAGCTTAGTACCAATTCAACACTGGCTAAAAGCCTACACCTTCGTAACAATTCAACACTGGCTAAAAGCCTACAACTTAGTAACAATTCAACATTGGCTAAAAGCTTACAACTTAGTAATACCAATACTATTATGATAAGTCTTATTAATACCACTTGCTACCAACATATACTACAATTTAACTTATAATCATTCAGACTGTTTTCGTCTAATTCTAGTTAACTTCTTATCGGTTAGGATTGCTAGTATTTCGATTCTGAACTGCTATCAACAACCATTCTGCTATTATTCATTCATTTTCAAATAAGTATATTAATTCTAGTCATTACAATATACTACTAGGTGTTTGTATCTACTGGTCCACAACACTGCAACTAACCGACTTCTACTATTTCAATGCTACCACAATACCTTGATTAACCAAAACACTGTCTGCTATCTTCAACCATTTTGCTCTTGTCAGTATTCATATAATCTACATAATCCAACTAAACCAACTTAATTTAATTGAGCACTATACAACCATATTATCACTTTACTAATAAACTTTCTACCAATTTTAATCACTTATCTTAGTTGATTCTAATGTCATACTACTTCAATTACCATAACCAATTCTCCTACTAATAATAATCATTATTTACCCAAGGGCGTCCTACTATTACTTGAGACGATCAACTAATCACCAAGGGCAGAAAAACGAATCAGAAAATATTCTCAGGAACGACTCAGTACGCATCGCGACATAAGGTTGGCGTCGCGAGAATGATAGAAAGACTCAATTCGCGCCGCGTCCACATGGCGTCACGAACTGAATGAAATAGAAAGGGATTTCTGCGCTGACAGCTTCTCTCCAACACCATCATCACTAAGTTTTTGCATCCAATTCCATCATAGACCAAAACGAATCAACACAGTATAACAACAACAAAAGGAATCAATCCCAAGCAACATATATCAATTAATGCAACCAATTTCATGGGCAACAACCAAAAATTTGGAATCAAACCACAACAATCAAAACACCAAAACAGAGGCAAATCTATAAACCCCATCCCACATATCATCCATCATGTATCCCATTATAGAGTCAGAACCCCACCCTTACCTTGGTTTGGAGATTGCTCTAACATCTGGTCGAGTGCAAGCCTTTACCCCTTTGCCTCTTTCCTCATAATCAACGATCAATTCCTCTAGCAATTTCTTTGTTCTTGCCTCTTTCTCTAAAATCCTATTTTTTTTGCATAAGACACTACTACTTCTTATTCTTCCAATTAATAATATAATAATAAAATCCACATATTGTCTTATTGGGTCTAATATATTGCACCTCCAATTTGCTATTTACCATCACATAACTAAGCGCATAACTCTCTTATCTTTTACTTATTTCATCAATTTCATAATAATAATAATAATATTCCAAATATTATATTATTATTTCCATAACTTAAAGCAACACATTCAATCGAATAATACCACAATGCAACTTACTCAATATATTATAATTCGTCAATCTCAATAAATAATTCCAAAATAATTTAATTAAATAATTAAAAATTCGGGGAGTTACACCTCTGTTGGTAACCCTCCGATGGCAACTTGTGGTGGCATTTTTTGGGATCATAATGGAGATAATTTGGGCAATTTTGCTTGTTTTTTGGGTCTAAAAATGCTTTTTTGCGGAGCTTATGGATGCCATTTTATCCATGGAGTATACCTTTAGTCAGAATTGGAGCATATTTTGGCTGAAGTCCGATTCAAAATTGGTGATTCTTGCGTTTACTAACGCTTTCGTGGTGCCTTGGAAGTTAAGGAATAAATGAGATTTTTGTATTCAAGGTCTAAACAACCTCAATTTCATGGCAAGTCATAACTACATAGCGGGAAATCATTGTGCAGATAAGCTCGCTAATTTAGGCTTATTAATCGCTAACTATACTTGGTGGGATAGTTTACACCCCAATGTAATTAGAGATTTCGATAGAAACAAATTAGGTCTTCTTAACTTTCATTTTGGTTAGGTTTGAGGTCTTGGGCCCCCTTAGTTTTGTGTTCCTAATTTTTGTTCTATATATCATGGGCCTTTGCCATCTTTTGCTTAAAAAAAGTCCTCACTATTATAGTGTGAATAAGAGATAATAATAAATCATTCTCTTAATCTAACAACTAGTATACATAGCAAGATTCTGATTCAAACACATAACAACACGCACAAAGGTGCAAACCAGTGCAAACTTCACGACAAATCTTCTTGTACTTATTGGAAAGAATTGGGATCAACGAAGAGTTAAAATGAAGGCGATAATGGGGTACCAAGAAGTCACAGAAATCGTTGAAGATGGTTACTCAGCTCTTCCAACAAATTCTACAAATGCACAGAAAACACTTCATAAAGAAAACAAAGAGAAGGATTGTAAGGCAATGTTTTTGATTCATCAATGTGTTGATGAAGCATAGTTTGGGAAGATTGCATGAGTTTCAACTTCACAAGAAGCATGGAAGATTCTGGTAAAGTGAAACAAAGGTGCAGAGAAATTGAAGAAGGTGTGATTACAGACGATAAGGCGTCAATATGAATTTATGCAGATGGAGGAAAATGAGAAGATAGCAAATTTCTTCAATCAAATCATCACATATAGAAATGCCATGAAAAATTGTGGTGAGGAGATCGAAGATCAAACAACAGTTGGAAAAATTCTATGAACCCTAACCCCCAAATTCGATCATATCATGGTGGCCATTGAAGAATCCAACAAGGTTGAAGAAATGAATGTCGCAGAACTACAAGGTTCTCTCGAAGCACACGAACAAAGAATCAATGAAAGGAGTATGGAAAATGCCAGTGATAATCAAACTCTCCAAGCATACACACCAAGAAGAGGTGGATTCAACCCTAAATCGGGATCGAGAGGACGGGGTCGTGCAAAAAATTTCAGAAATACACCTGGGAGAAATCCTCAGAATCAAGAATAAGAAAAATGATCAAGATTACTCAGGAAACTTAAATAGAAGTGGAGGAGCCACAAATTGGAGAGGTGGAAGGAAGAAGATTGATAGAAAGATACTTAAATGCTTCAATTGCAATCACATTGGACATTTCTCCATATAATGCACAACTTCAGCAAATCAGAAATAACATCAAGCTTATATGGCCAAAGAAAAAGATGAAATCTGTGCAGAAATCAACCTTTAATGTCGATGATGATCACCAATCCAAATTTGCAGAACAATGAAGTTTGTACATAGACTTGGGGTGCTCCAACCATATTACTTGGCATCAAAGTTGGCTAGTTAACTTTGATCTGAGAAGAATAGTATGCTTAAGTTTGTAGACAATAGGACCACACAAGCTGAAGGAACTGGAAGTGTCATTTGTAACACCCAATTTCTACCCAGTAATTATAACATAGAATCAGAGTATGAAAATTTCCAACCAAACATGGGATATCACATTTTCAACTTCCAAAAACCAATTGTATAAAAACCTATTATAACAGGTAAATAACCCATGTAAGCAAGGAGAAATTTATAATGACTATTTAGTCTTCAAAATGAAATTAACTTTAATAAAACCATACAGCGGAATTCACAACTTTAAATCTCAATAATTCATAGCATCTTGCTCAATAATTAACAACTTAAAAACCAAACCAAACTTCTCAAAATAATAACTGGAGTTCAAATAGCAACAAAATCAAATAAGCGTTTATTCCCCCCGAGTGCTATGTATCAGAGCAAATGACACCAAACTCGAACTAATAACGGAAACATCTACTCTCCTTGGTTATGTGCATGTTACCCACATAGATGAAACATCACAATATAAGGGGTGAGATATCGAATGGTATAAACAGAATTATGATAATCAATATATTCAAAACGAATCATATAATTTTTCACCACTTCACAGCAACAACTAAACAATATTCAACAAGCAACATAACATACAACAACATCAAGATTGCAAATTAAATGCGACTCAACTATGCAATGCGTGTGGTACCATTTGTAACAGAACTCCCAACTTAAACAGATGACAGTTTATCGAAGCATTTCAACAAGGCATAAGCCTTCAACTTTCAACGTGGTGCCATCAAGGCCAAATTAATAATGCAATGTATGCGACATTATGCATGAAATACAACAACATCAACATCAACAACAACAACAATAACGACAACAACAAAATAGAATCATAAGTTTGTTTAAAAGCAGTAGGAACTTTACATTGTATATAAGATCCCTGAAAGTAAAAAAATAAGTACATGAACGAGCATGTAACTAACAATATAATATGAGACAAACATAAAGTATGATATATGAAACCAAAATAACGCAGACTTATATGCAACCAAACGCAAAGTTATATGAAACAAACTATGCTACATGAAACGAAACACACAACTACATGAAAGTAAGTGGAGTTATATTCCAGCCAAATATTATTTTGAAAAAGTACCAAATATTTGAAAGACTATACTAAAGGACAATGCTATTAAAAACTATAAACAAACCCTAAAACTATAAAACCGTAAAACCGAAATGAAGTAGAATTATATTCCAACCAAATATTATTCTAAAAAGTACCAAATATTTGAAAGACTGATAAAGGACAATGATATTAAACAGTGTCAGCAAACCCTAAAACTATAAAATCGTAAAACCGAAAAAAGAAGTAGTTTATATGCAACCAAAAGCATATCATGTAAAACAACAATAAATGAACGACATGTTTGAGGCATTGTAAACAAACCCTAAAATTATGAAACCGTAAAACCGAAAACTTACTTCTTTATCAACTAGTACCATCTCAAAGTGTTCTTTACTCTTGGAGACAACTGTCCATTTGTGATGGATTATGACCGCTATCTTCCAGAGCTCCTTTGATTCATTGATGTCCTTCATATTTTCAAAAGGTCTTGCGATATTGATGCACAAACCAGTTTTGGGTGTTGGAAGAATTCAGTCATTTGGGTAGAAAAAGTGAAGCTGAAACTCAGTTGAAGAATAAGAAGAGTTATGTGGTGTTATAAGAATAAGGGATGAGAAGAGTGAGAAGCAATGAAAAGAGTGAATGAAAAGACAATACCGAGAAAGCGTGTTGGTAAGCATTTTATCATGCTTTTGCACAAGCGCTGTATTTTGGGAAGAGTGAGAGACATTTTGCAGCATCTATAGATTTTTCACATCACGTATTGAGAGACCTCACGTGTTGGTAACCCCAATTTAGTGATGTGTTTGTAACATAACAAAGGGTAAAAAAGTGATTTTCCAAACATCAAATTTTGTTATATTATAAAAAAAAAAGACATTATTTAACCCTATCTTAAAGATGGGGTTTGTAAAATAATAGAGGGTAAAAAAGTGATTTCCAAAACATCTACTTTTATTTTATAGATGTTAAATTATTTATTTTTTCAAATTTTACAAAATGGTCCTCATATTTTTTGAAAAATTCAAATTTACACCTAAATTTTTTAAAAATTGCAAATAAGTCCCAAAATATTTTCAAAATTTATAATTGATCCTTTAAAATTTTCAAAATTTAAAATTTGGTCCCTTTTTTCATATTTTAAATTTGGCTCAAAGGTTTAAAAATATAACAATGAATCATTTTAGTACTCCATCCAAACAAAAAAATTTCAAATCGAATGAATTTCAATTGAATCATTTGAATTGCTTAGAATTTTGAATTCCTTAAAAATTCCTAATTACCTCATCCAAACACACTCTTAGAGAATCATGATAAACTCTAGCCTTGGTTTTATCAAGGTTTAACCGGTAACTATAAGGTATCCTTAGTCCTAGGTGATATCTATTATAGTTTAATCGCATAGAAAACCATAACAAAGGCGGTCTGAAACGACCCGGCTGAACTTCCGACTGATAGGGGTGTATCAATGGAGTCACCATCAAAATTCTTTTATCTCGCGGAGGAAAAAGGAAAACATCGAGTAAACCTGAGGGAAGAAACCACGGTCTCACGACCGAGAGATCTAGGTAAGGGAGTTTGTTACGCGAGGGGAAGGGATTAGCACCCCACACGCCCATGGTACTCTACGGTATCCACCTCTATTTTCTAGCTAATGGGTGTGTTTATATCTATCTATGCTTAATCGCTACAATGCATGAGAAGGAGAAGGAAAATAAAGAAACCACGGGGAAAAGAAGGAAGTTTTTACAAGTTGTGCTCGATCGAGCCACGTGATAAGATGCCTACATATTCCCTCGTGCAATGGGAAAGTCAAAGCGCTGTAGTTCGACTCACTTGTTTTGGTGGGTTTTGTGTTTTTTTACTTATGAAAAAGGTTTTAAACACAAAAATAAAATGCGTCCAAAGGTGAAAAGAGTTTGTCTTGGTTGGTTGCTTTTACCTTGAGAAAGGAGTTCAAACCATTATTAAGTGTTTTTGTTTTCAAAAGAAAAAAAGAAAGCAAGTTTTAGTTTTAATTACATGCAAGGATGCAAAAAGAAACAAGCAAAACAAAAGGGAAACTAAACTAGTACTAGCCCTAATGTTTTCATGCAAAGATTGAACTTATGGTTGAGGATATACGGGAATCTCTACCTATGTTAGCATGCAAAGGATGTAAGTCCTAATGTCTAGGCTCGAGAGCTATCCTAACCGAGTGGTCCTAAGGGAAAGCTATCATATATCCGTCTTGGTTGTGAAACCAAAGAAATACTCCGGAAAACTTCAAGTACTGCAGCCATATAAGACTAAACTAGTGAGAAGCGCTCAAGGTATAAAAAACAAGCGGAATACGCGTTCATACATATCCGCAATAATAACACCTGCAAGAAAACTACGCAAGCAGACAATTGAGTGTACGCGTATGCACACAAGCAAAGGAGCGTGTGTATACACATTCCGACAAAAGGTACCTGCAAGAACGAAGTTAGACCAAAAAGTGGGTAAAAAGTATGTACACGTGGGTGTACAAGTGTGAAAAACCTACAGGAAGGGAGATAAATCCAAAAAGCATGCAAAAGGAATGTATACGTGGGTATACAAATGTGAAACACCTGCAAGAAGGGAGTTAGACCCAAAAAGCAAGAAAAAGGAATTTATACGTGGGTATACGAAAGTAAAAACTCGAAAGATTGTGTCGTATGTATTTACAACACAAGCTCCTGCATCAAATACATCTCAAGCAATGTTCAAGAGTGTTACAACACAAGATGTTTTGCATTTGAAGTCAAGAAAAGTAAAATTTTCAGTTCCAGGTCGCGCTAAGCCTGGTGATTGGCGTTAAGCGCGACCCAAACAAAACATTTGGCGCTAAGCCTGCTCCTAGTGGCGCTAAGCGCGACCTGCAACATGAAAAGTCAGAGAATTTGGTGCTTAGAGCGCTCCTGGTGGCGCTATGCGCGACCTATAACTTGTCAAATTTCCTATTTTGAACCAAACCTCCTTTCCATGATGTTCTCATGCCAAAAGTCGATTCATACAGTCAAGTAACAAGGAAAAATGTTCATCGGAAGCACTTAATTCCAAAAGTCGCAATTTGCAAGCAAAATTCAAATGAATGGAAGCATGGCAAATCATTCAATGTTAACTTGCAAAAGTAAGCATTGAAGTGATCAAGAGCATATATTGCGAGTTTATGTACATGTGTATGAATTATGCAAAACGTTCCTAAAAACGAAATGCGTCTAATTCCACATCTCCACATTCCCTCGTATGCAACTTAGGCTTCGAAATCACATGAATCGATACATGTTAGTCTACCTATATACTCCTAAATAGATGAGCATATGATAGGCGATCCAAAAATGTAAAAGATTAATGCACTAAATGCGATTGAAGTCATGTGAAAAATGCTAAAAGGGGAAATGCACAAAATGTCAAGTTATGGAGTGTGCATGTTTGTGAAGTTGTGTTGTGAAAAGTGAGGTCTCCTCATGTTTTCATGTCTTAAAGATCATGCATCAACATGCTCAATTGCTTCGACTATCCTACATGAACATGCAAGGATATTCACGAATACAATTTGTGTCCAAGAGTGTATGTATATGAATTATGTACAATGTGTCAATGCATCTAAAACTAGGTGACTTGACTCCTACATTTCGACATAATTCCATGCACAATGCAAGCCTCTAATCACATAATTCAATGCGTCTTAATTGAATCACACATTTCCTAATGCATGAACATACAATTGATGATGCAAAGTGTTTAAATCATGTGCTTGAACGTAAAGAAAATCAACACCATAAGTGTATGTGTGCATTATGAACAAATTCACTACACCGACACAATAACGTTGCAAAATTCAATTCAATTCAATTCAACGAATTCAAATATGAAAATTCAAGAATCGAAATACACACGAAATTTGCAAGCAAATAAAATATTCAATCTCCAGAAAAGCTAAAAGTCAATAATAGCTTAAAATAAGTGCTTAATTGACTAAACACTTACTTGAACTTGAAGTTTGAATCAAATTGAAGAGGAATTCCTTGTGCTCTTCAAAGAAAATACCAAATCAATGTTGAATTGATGATAATTCTCGAAATTAAGCTTGAATTCTTGAAGAACTTGAAACTTCAACGGAGAATTGAAGAAGATAAAGAGAAATTTCCTAATTCTTGAAGAAATGGAGAGAAATCAAGAGGAAAAGCTTCCTCTAGGTTGAATCTTGCAAAAATGAGGAGAAAAGGAGAAGAATTCGGTGAAGAAGCTACTCCGATGAGAAGATGGAGATCTTCGAGATTGCAGGGCACGCTAAGCCTGGTAAGGCGCGCTTAGTGCGGTTAACGGTGGTGACCAGTGTTATTCTGGAACTAAGTGGTGCACTGTGGTGGTTGCTTGGAAGGAAAAGTGAGATTTGACTTTTGTTCTTGAGTTTTGGCTTTTGTTTGAGAGAGAATTAGATAGTGGTTTGTGGTGAAAATTAAGCAAATGATTGTGTTATTATGATTTGTGAAGGCAAAAATGTATTTATAGCTTTAGGAATTGGGCCTAAGAGTGCCTTGGATCTATAATCAAGCCTAAATCGTAATTATCCGAATAATTTTCGTACATAGTCCAAGACAGCCAAATCCGTGCGGAATTTGAAGTTGGAATCTAAACGAAAAATGTCCGGAACTCGATTTTGCTAGAGCATATCAAAATTTTGACTCGATCAGATGAACGTTCAAGGTGATATGAATTTTTTGAAGTTTCAGCACAGTTTTAAGGCTATGACACATGCAGAATTTTCAATGCGCTCTTTGGAGAAAATGCCTCGAACGAGGGTCTTCTGATTAAAATTTGCAAGTGAGTGTTTTTGAGAAAATTGAAGCTAACAAAATTTGCGAACTTTTTCCACTGGTCCCACCTCGTTTCGATAAAAATCGAGCGAGATATGATTTTTCAAACTTCCCGTATCAGATGAAAATTTCTCGGTTCAACTCAAAATCAACTCCAAATGATATAATTCTGGCATTGATTAGTGAAGAATCAACACCCGAGTTGTAAATGAAAGTTGTAGAGGGCTTCGATACGGAACTTTAGAAATTGGCCTTGCTCAATTTCAAGTTTCCAGCTAGAAATTACGAATGTTTCAGTGCATTGAGCACACAGTACAACACAAAAATTCAGTTTAGACCACTTGAGAAATCAATTTTTTCGGGGACTTTCCTCACATAATTTGCCTTCGGATTTCAAACCAAAGTTGTAGATAACAATGAGAGGGACTTTCCGGTCAAAAATCATCAGAAAATACCCAACAAACTGAGAGATATGCCTTCTGGAAACGCACTGAAAACTCAAAATTCACTTTATTGAGAAATAAGCGAATAAATTCTTTTTCTTTGACGAAACGGCCTCCGATCTGAACAGATAAACTGAAGAACAAATTGAAATGATCCCAAAGCATATGGAAACACATCAAAATAACTTTCTGACCAGAATATGTTGTATTGAGCATACGAATCGAGGAATATCGATACCAGACTAAAAGCGATCTAAGATAACCGAAACGTGCCATTTCTTTCATCACTTGGGATATCTTCAAACCTTGTAACCCCATGATCAATTCTATGTGTACAAATACATGTATGTTTATGCAATCAAATTATAAGCTAGAAATACGAGAAAGAAGAGGGTAAATTTTGGGGTACAACACGGTCAAGCCTAATTTTCAACTGTGATTCAATTCCTATTGGTCCAATAGGTCCAATAGAGAAAGCATTATAAACACTATATGATTAAATTTAATATGAAAAATAATTATATTAATGAACGTAGAAAATCAAAGTCATTACAAAATCAAATCAGGGACACCCCTAAATTGAGGGGTTTAACTACTCATATTGTTCAAAGTAATTTCAATAACATAAAGTTTATACATTAGAAATTAGTGGCAATCTTTGATCTTCAATTACTTTCACTCATGAAAAGTCTTTGTTCTCCAAAAGCCTCATATGCTTCAATCTTCAATCGTCAAATTCTTTGCGTGCCAAAAGGTTTTTTCTCTTTTGGTCTCAGCTCTTCTTTTATTGTCCAAATCCCTAAGACACCAGTGATCCACTTTATTCAATTGGAAAGTACCAAAACACCCTTTTAGGTAACTATTCAGGTGGAAACTAGAAAAATCAACAAATCAGTGTCACTAGGCAACACGACCTATGTTAAAATTCCAATTTTCTTTTAAGGTCCCAGGAAGTGCAACAAGGCCCATGTCAGGTGACACGACCGCCCGTGTTATTCCCCTGAATTTCTCCTTTTCCTTCAGAGTCTCAGGCTATGTAACACGGCCTGTGTCAGGTGACACGGGCGTCCGTGTTGCTCCATGGGTACTTCACCAGTTCTTTTCCTTGAAACTTCGAATTTTCGCCACTTTCCCACTCTGAGTCTGGTGGATCTATAACTTGGACCTGAGGACAATAAAAAACAATCAACCCCAAGCATAAAATGCAGAAAAACTTGAAATACAACTTAAAACACTAAAATGATGAACTAGCTTAAATTGACTCAAACAAAAACAAAATACGAAACAATACATTGCTGATTACTTGGATGATTGTCGCACAAGTAACAGAAACATAATGAAAATGGTGAGCGATCACATTGCCAATGTCAAAACTTGGGGGCGGATGATGAGTTTGGAGACATACCAAATTTATAAAGTTCTACAATTTTTGAAAATTTCAAAACATCTAAAGTTTTTGACATTGAAAACATGTCAGACAAAGATTTGCGAAAATAAATTGTCGAATACCTGGAAAACCCGACGCAAATAACTGATCGAATGATAAAGTACAAAGCGTTGGGCTATATAATTATTAGAAACAAGTTTTTCTGAAGAGGACAAGAAGAAATATGAAGCTTACTTGCAGAAAATAAAGAAAAATGGGTTATAGTTTTTTGATTAGTAGAGTTTTTCAAGAGAAAGGATATGAAAAGAAGAGGAAAGTGAAGAAAGAAAAGGTTTAAATAAACCCAACGGAGTGGGAGAAAAAATTTCCCCTCCAAAAATTGGACAAGTGGAAAATAAGGTTTGAAAGGTGGTCTCAGAACGTGGGAAAACGAAAAGGTTATGAAACTTAAATGGTTATATTTTATTTTCATTTATGATAATGGGTTTTAATGTCCTAATTATGATCGTTAGCCGTTTTCACAGTTCTGACGTGTCAGTTTGGTGAAAAGTCAATCACGATGGTTGAAAAATGTTCCATTAGTATGTGACATGTACATGTTTGAAACTAGTGTTGAGATAGTTCAAAAACGCCACCTTTCCTTTATTCGAAGAATTATCGAAAGGGTCATTTTTGGGGGGACAATTTTTTAGCTTGAAAATCCCATGTAAGAGAAGTTAATGAAAAACATGCATTGGAAAAAATACCAAGTGTTATCTTTCATTAAATGTTCCTTAAATAAGCTAAAAGAAGATAGTTACATAGAGCGTTTCAATCGACATATCATACATGGTTTGGAGTAATCTCAAGAACAAATTCACAAGATTAGGTTTATGTTGAGTCATGTCCAAAATCTTGAAAAGGATACTCAACGAAGTAACTACGTCGACGTAAGACGTTGTGATTGGAAGGCAATATTTTCTAAGTATAACACATCGGTCCAAAAAGATGTTGATAAGTGACAAATCAAATGTTGACAAAGGCAGTTATCGACGCATGATATGATGTGTCGACGATTATATCTTCGAAAAACATGTGGTAGTAGGACAAAAACCAGAGTTTGAAACCAGGTGATACGTGTCGAATTGTCTCAAAGATAACCATTGTCGGCGGTTATGTTAGAGTAGTATAAATAATAGATTTATATGTTGTAATCAGGGTCACAAAATCACATACAAAATTCTAAAATTTAAAGTATATGTGTCAAAGAGAGAAATAAGTTAGTGAAAAAATGTATGTTCTTGTGCACTATTTTATTTTCATCTAATCGAAGCAGTTTACATTCATTTATGTGTTTTTTCGTTTTCCAACTTTTTTCTTAGCCTGAATCTTTTTCTGTGTTTAATTATTAGTTTTGCAATTAATCCACAAACTACAATAAATAATCATTAGAATTTAAGCTCATAGTATGTCCTAAGATTCCCTAGTTAATCCTACAAGTAACCATTTTAGGATACTAGGATCAATAATAACAATATACAATCATTAAATTAGATTCAATTTAAAGACTATGATTTGAAATAAGTTTAAAAAATTCTATTGGAGTAAGTTAAACTTCACTCATATATATATTCCCTTCATTCCTTTTTAAGTGTCACTTTTAAAATAATTTTTTATTTCTTTTTAATTGTCATTTACAAAGTTAAATATATTATTAATTACACTTTTATTAAAATTACTCTTAATTATTTATCGTAGAGAGAGAAAAAGTCAAATGCATATGACAAATAATTAAAAATATTATAAATAAAATTTATGCTTAAAAAATAATAACTATGATTATATTTTTGGTATAACAAAATTTAAGAGTGATAATAGTCAGAACTTCTAATTCAATAATAAACTTGAAAATAAAGTATTAATACGTTTTTTGTTGTTCAAGGATAAGAAAAAGAAAAAGAATTATATGTCCAAAGAATCAAACCTGTAACAAAGTTAAGAGTGAGAAATAAGAATTGACAAAAGCAAGGTAAGCATATACAATAGTAACCATACTCTAACCAACATTGACTTCCAAATTTAGCAACAGAATCTTCTAGTTAATTTGTCAGAGTCAAGCATCCAACAAAACTTGCTAAGCACTCCATATTTAGAGTAAGAAAAAATATATCATATTTAGGTTAAATAAAAAACAGTTTTGCAGTGATAGATATTTGATTGTAAATACAAGCTGAGTTTGACTTGAATCAAACTTTGACAATTAGAAGCATTTGTTGGATGCACGTCCAACGGCAAAATAGAAGCACCCAAACACACTAATAACTTATTTCATATAATTAGAAAATGATAAGTATTTGATGTGTTAACAACAATAAAATAAAAGAGTCAAATATAAAAATATTTAGTTTATCTAAAAGAATATTACTTCTAGTCCTTAATATAAGAAAAAAATTATTTTTTAGATTCATTAAAAAATCAATTTAATTAAAATGTTCATTTTTTCTATTCGCCCAAATATATTCATTCTTCAACGAACTCAAAAAATAAATTTCTTTTATACAAATGATCAGAGATAATATTATTTTTATAAAAATAAATCATTATCATTATTACATTTATAATTTAAGACTTAGTTAATAAATTTATATATCATATAGTAGTGGTTAAAATATAGTATATTATATAGAGAGGTTGATCCTAATAGATAGTTGTATAAGTATTGTGAGCTCAATGTATTGTTACTAGAATTTAGAACAGAATTAAGAGGCTGTTGCTGATGCATGATTGACAGAGATTAGATAAGGATCGAGGACTAACACAATTTCGATCAAATCAAAATCAACGGTCATAAACGAGTCTGGTTTTGTTACTTCATAATCATCATTAACACCTCGGCGTAATTACGGTTACGTTCGTTTTTCTTTCTGTTCAAAAGTCTTCTTCCTAAAACCCTCTGCTTCATATTTCACACGCAAACTTCACATTTTCGAAATGGAAATTCCAACAACAACACATTTTCATCTTCATCATCGCATTCTTCTTCATTTTCTTCATCTTCTTCGTATTCGTAATCATAATTGTTCAAGTTGCAATTCAAATTCATAAAACACAAAGCGAATCGAAAGGAAAACGAAACGCAGTAACTGTAATTACTCTTTAAATTTCATAAAACGAAAATGCATATAGCTACATTCAAGAGAAAGAAGAATCATACGTGCACGGACAAATCCAGACTCGTAGGAGTTTTTCTCACCGGAGTTCTTCGCCGCCGGATTATTCACCGTCTTCTCATTTCCGCTATCTCCGTTTGCGTTCTTTTGCTGTTCTCAATGCTCTCGCTATTCGCTCCTTCTTCTGCTATGGTAAATGCGCTTAACTTCAATTACGTTCTATGTGTGTATTGTTCTGTGTGTGACTTTGATTGTAATTTGTGTATATGTTTTAGGAGAATAACCTGTTTAGGTCTCGTATGCTTTTGAATCATCAATCGGAGTTTTACGTTCCGGTAATCTATTATTCAAGCAAACGCGATTCTCAGTTTCTTTCTGCTTTTTTTGATTTATTTTACTTAATTTTTTCTTTTTGTTCGTTGAATTTTAAAGGCTAGCGGAGATAGTTACAGGCATGATTTATGGAATTCGACGAACTCGCAGCTTTTCGCTGGATGTAGTAATGCCGGTATCAACTTCGCAAGTAAAGTTCATTCTAGTGCTTTTTAATTCTTTCATGAATTTGATTTTAGACTTCAAATTGTGATTCCTCTATTGAATTGTTTTTCATTGATGTTCAATTTGATTGAGTATATTAATTCTAATTTCTAATTCTTGCAGAAACCAATAGTAAAACTCATCCGGATCGATATGTGTTAATTGTAACCAGTGGAGGCTTAAATCAACAAAGAACAGGGGTAAGCTAAGCTTCTTTCGTAATGAACTATGTTATTGATTTGTTTATACCTTTCTTTTGATCAAGTATATAGAAGTTAATGAGATTAACTTATTAATTGAAATAACAGTCTCCGTCGCGGTCGTAAGCTTTTTCGATTTCGGTTGATACAGGTGTTGCGACACTAATTTCGATCGCCGCGGTGTGAATTAACCATAATTTATTCTTTAACATAAAAACGGTGAATAACTATATCGGTATCAACTGTTTTCGTTGTCCATGACTATTTTTTAAACCTTTGGATTATGTACCTCTTTCTGCATGTAACCATTTTTGTTTTTGTTTTTAAACATGAATAGTTCTTTCACTTTTTCCATTATTAAACATAATTGCACTCAAAGTATTATAAACAATATTTTTTAAAAAAAATTTATGCTGCTATCTGAAATAAACAATACGCTTTTTAACTTTACTATGCCATAAACATGCTTCGTGGTTACTTGTAAAATAAGTAAGGGTTAAATTTTTGTGTGAAACGTAAGGCATGAAATGTCTCTAACAAAAACTCCAGTGATTATGGTTTGGCATGGGAGTTGTTCAATAGTAAAATTGGTAATTTGATATACAGATTTTGTGTGTGGCTAAAAAAAACTCAATTAGGATTTTCACGATTGAATTTGATGAATGATTGGTGATACCAATTTGAATGATATATTATGTGGCTGCAGATAATTGATGCTGTTGTTGCTGCCTATATTTTGAATGCTACTCTTGTTGTTCCGGAGTTGGATCATGCATCTTTCTGGAAAGACAACAGGTTTGTCTTCACATTTTACTTCTACCATATCATATCAGGATGTCTATTAAATCACACATGAATATATGATTGTTTTTTTGCAACCATTTTTCTTAAATCATACACTTTTCTAAGTAATATATGATATTTTTTTGCAGCAATTTTTCTGAACTATTTGATACTGATTGGTTTATAAAATTCCTCCGGAATGATATAAGAGTTATAAAACAACTTCCAATTATGGGCGAAAAATTTGTGGCCCCATATACGGTGCGTGTTCCAAGGAAATGCACCCCTAAATGTTATGAGGACCGTGTTTTACCAGTGCTGGTCAAGAAACGTGTAAGTCTTTAATTAAAAAGTCCTTAATTGGAACCTTTTATGAAAATTATTTTCATGTAAGTTAATAAAATGAGGTTCCAACATTGAAAATTTGGAATGTGAAAAAAAGCCAAGAATAGGTACCACCACGTACTATCTTCATTTTTCTCCCATTTTTTGAGCCAAATTGATTTAGATAACACCATCTATGTTAAATAGTATCATTTTGTCAACAAAAAAAAAATCATGTTACGTCCAACATAGTTAATTGTCCTAGTTTCAACAAGATTTTAAAAAACTAAACAAATTCCAACATTCTAGTTATCATAGCAAGTATTCCATGATTGAATGACATTGAAATTGCATTATGCAGGCTGTTCGGCTCACCAAGTTTGACTACAGGCTTTCTAATATGTTGGGTGATGATCTGCAAAAGCTGAGGTGCAGGGTAAACTACCATGCTCTCAAATTTACGGATTCGATTCAGGGAATGGGAAATTTGTTAGTGGAGCGGATGAGAATGAAAAGCAAGCATTTCATTGCTCTACATTTAAGGTAGGATTTCATAATTATAGCTGCATATTTGTTCCATGGTTCCTTTGCTAGGTGTATGCCTTTCCTCAATAGCATGTGATTAGCTTATAATTTTTGTAATTGAGACAAACGGTTCTAGGACAATTTGGAAATGATTTTTCTTTGCAAATTCAATGAAATAACTAGTTGATCTGAACTGGTTGCTCTTTGTCATATGTATAGGTTTGAACCAGATATGCTTGCATTCTCTGGTTGCTATTATGGTGGGGGAGAAAAAGAAAGATCAGAACTTGGTGAAATTAGGAAGCGTTGGAAAAATTTACATGTAAGGTTTATTGGCAATTTGGCAACCAAGATATTTTTATTAACTGTCAGAAAATTGGCATATTCTTACTATTTGCTAATTAACGTAACTGACAGGCAAGTAATCCTGATAAAGAAAGAAGACATGGAAGATGCCCACTTACTCCAGAGGAAGTTGGTCTTATGCTTAGAGCACTAGGTTTTGGAATTGACACTCATATGTATGTGGCTTCTGGAGAAATATATGGTGGTGAGGAAACCTTAGCACCCCTCAGAGCTCTTTTCCCTAACTTCCATTCAAAGGATACCTTAGCTACTAAGGAAGAGTTGGCACCATTTAATTCATTCTCTTCTCGCATGGCCGCACTTGATTACATAGTTTGTGATGAGAGCGATGTTTTCGTCACAAACAACAATGGGAACATGGCTAAAATTTTAGCTGGAAGAAGGTAAGCTAGTTTATTAAGGCTTGAGATTCTTTTAGCTAGTTTCAAGTGCTTAATTTAGTTGGTTTCTATTCGGACAGTACATTTTCTAGGCATCTTGATTCATACTTTCTCTGTTGCAGGAGGTACTTTGGTCATAAACCTACCATCCGGCCAAATGGAAAAAAGTTGAACCCCTTATTCATGAACAAACATAACATGACATGGGAAGAATTTGCGCCTCGAGTTCGAAAATTCCAGGTAGGGTTCATGGGAGAGCCTAATGAGTTGAAGCCAGGCAGTGGTGAGTTTCACGAGAATCCAACATCTTGCATATGTCAAAAATCAGGGTCGCCGGTAAAAGCTGAGGGATTAGGAACAGAAAATCCGTCTTCCGAGGAAGATCGGGAGTGGTCTGAATTAGATTATGATTTGGACAATATAAAAAAGCAGGTTCAGCTCAAAGGAACTAAAATTGATTCAATCCCTCTTCAAATGGGAACAGACCAAGTTGAAGTGCAAGAATTCTTCTCAGATTAGATGTTTCAATTCTTGCACTAATAAGAATAAGATCTTCGATTTGTTTTTTCTTAGACTGTACTGAAAATTAAGCCTTTGTACATAGTTTTGTAGATTTTGATGGGAAGCTGCTTCGAAATGTATATTGTAGCTTTGTAGCAAATGTAAGTAAGGCTTCTATATGTTGAAAGTTCTGAAGCTGAAATTTGTGGGAAGGTTTAATAAGGCACTCTTTTTATTCATATTGTATAGTAGGTCAGGATAGCCGTAGGAGAAGCAGAAGCGGTTCCATCTCAATGTGATTTTTTAGTGTATTTAGATGTACATGTATAAAGAGTGATTAAAATTCAAGAACCATTGTCCATCATTTTTTTAATCAAATTTCTTATGCTTTGATCTCCATAAATGAACTTCAATGTTTGTTCTTCAACCAGAGAACACGTGTTCAAGTAGAGTGTTTTGCAGTATGTATAGGTACTTATATATTTGACATTTTATTGGAACACAATATATAATCAAATTTAGGAGTCAATAATTTGCCTTATTGTTCCCATTGTTGGACTTTCATTTTGTTGGATAAATGGTAAGAATGCAACTAAAAGATTAACTCATTTTGGTCTGCACACTTGAATTATCTTGTTGAAACTCCGACCCATAGATAACATAAAGCTTATATACAAAAGAACTTGAGATCCAATCATTCATTTCATAAAAAGGAGAAATGATATTTGCACACACAAATTTGATATTAAATTTCAACATTAAGTAGGACGGATAATACAATTCAATATAAATTGTTAAGTTAGTTAGCATTTTTCTTTCAAAATTAAAGATTATTTCCTTTTTTTATAAAAGGCAAAAATATATTTGAAAGAAGATTGATTTGCAAAAAAGTGGAGACTATCTCAAAATCCACTCAAAAGTATCTAAATCTAAAAAGAGGTAAATCAGTCTATTTTTCATAAAATCACCTATAATTCTAAGCGGAAGAGAATCAAAAAGAGTGAAATAAGTAGTTGTACCGCCTAAGTTAGCAAAAAAATTTGCATATCTATTGTCTTCTCTACAAATGTGAGTAATTATAAAATTCATCTCTAAAATTATATTAATGTAATCTAACCATCTATTTCTAATTTGCCAAGAAATTTGATCAAGCTTGGAACCAGAAAAGTATCAACAGCCAACATGGAATCCGATTCCACCAAAGATTATTCCAACTTATCTCTTTAGCCAATTCAATTCCCCACATGACACCACAAAACTCAACAAAAAACGAGAATTTCCAACGAAAAGGATCCGTGAAAGCTCACACATACCTCACACACACATCCACACACACCTCACACACGCACACACATCTCCACACACACCTCACACACACATATACATCACACACACCTCACACATATAAGTTAATAAATCTGGAGTACTTAATAAAATATAACAGAAATTAGTGCTCATAATACAAATACTATATATTACTGCGTATGACTTACTTGAACTCCCTATTCCTACGCTTTCTCATATACTACATTTTCTTATGTGCCTCCCCTTTAATGACATCTAGAATGTCTCTCACCTCATAACCATTAAAAACATCCTCTAATTATATTCATCTGCTCAATCTCCATGATACGACAACATCTAGACAACACGTCAACAATAAAATTTGCCCTAAATTGCTCCTCTAATATTTGTTAGAACAATTATGGTTTTTAAGAAATTGAAGAAGGTAGATAAAAGAGAGAGAAACTATATTGTGAAATGGGAAAATATTATTGTGAAATCGTTATTCTGATTTGTATATCCGAAATTACTTTTTTGTAAAAAAAATTGAAGATACTTATCTAAAAATATTTTTTTCATAATTATTTATAGAATAAGGGTCCGTTCGAAAATGCATATTCAAAATTTGAAAATATTTTTGATTTTTTTATAAAAGGTCTCTAAAAAATCATAGAGGTAGAAAAAGCAATTCTCTTATTAAGACTTAGAGTCCATCAAAGCACAATCTTTAAAAAAAAAAAAGTCTTAGCATTATTTTTGAAATTGGAACCATTCATTTTCTGGCCCCACCTTAAACTCAAACAATCAAAGTGCAATCCTTAGTAACATAACATTTCTCCAAACAAGCATCTTATATTTTGTTTTAGGTGAACTAGTAAGAAATTCGTGCGGATCTCGTCTGGATTTATTTTACACGTTTATCAAATTATTATTTATAAAATTTTAATTTATTATTCAATTAACTAATATTGACATAATTATAAATATAAAATAATAATATATAGATTTTTTTAGTATTGATCTATACTTACCTACTATAAATCGTATAGTCGAATGTCTAACTAGAATTATATAAAACAGTCTGCAAAAGAAAGATTTAAAAGATAAATTAAAATAAACAGTAGTTGGTATTTCATACTTATTTATTATAAATCGTATAGTCGAATGTCTAACTTCAATTATATAAAACAGTCTGCAAAAGAAAGATTTAAAAGATGGACATTAAAATAAACAGTAGTTGGTATTTCATAGATACATTCACATCTACCTGTGAATTTGATGAGTTAACAAACACAGTTGAATCCAAATGAGTTAATTCTAAAAACTTATTAAACATATTTTAGATATTAGTCCATTTTCCAAACCTAAAGTATATGACACCCGACGTCAAATTTCAATTTTAAAATTTTCTTATTATATTTTAAAATAAATTAGTCTAACTATACCAAAACATTTATTAATCTAAACCTTTGTTTCATTGATCAATTTTTCACTTCATGACATTTTCTAACAACGCGTTTTCTCCAAAAAAAAATAATACCAACCAAATACTCTTACACAATAAACATAGAATTCTCTGTACCAAAGCTAGTTGAAGCAAATATCTACACTTTTCCCGTTTATAAGTGTCTTGAACCTGTGTGACAATTTAAAAATTAATTTTTAGTTTATTCAAGTTAAAAATAATTGTTTTAATACTTCAATTTTTCTCCTTTATAAAAAAATTAATAACTTATTGCTCCCTCCGTTCCTTTTTAAGTGTCATTTTAGCATAAAACTCTTCAACCAAGATAGTGGATTATTAGAGTTATATTTTTTATTATACCCTCGTTTATTTTCTCTTTCCTAATAAATTCATCCATGCACTCTCTCTCATTTATTGAGAAAGTAAGGGTATAATTGATAAATAATGACATTAAACTCTAAAACGACACTTAAATAGAAACAAAAAAATTCTTCTAAAACGACACTTAAAAAGGAACGGAGGGAGTATCTTTTATAAAAATTATTGTAACTTAATTCCGTTTATAAAATTATTGTAATTTTTTTCCGTTTACAAGCTTCTTTAACCGGTGTGTGTCCATTTATACAAATATATGTAACTTATTTTCATTTATATAAATAATTGTATAAATAGTTGATTTATAAAATTATTTGTAACTTATATTTTGGTTTATAAAAAAAAATTGTAATGTATTCAATTTAAAAAAATGAATGTATCAATAAATTTTATTTTTTATCATTAATTTTTTAAAATTATTATTTATCATTGAATTTTCATAACTACCATTTAGTATTTTCTTTATCATGATTATAATTATAAAGTTAATTTGAAAAGATTTTGAATATGTCTTCATAGACTTAAAAAAATTACAATATATCAATTGATTTTGTAGAAACAATTAATTATTCGGAGAATCAATTTTTATAAAAACAATATAATATGGTCAAAATATTTCTTGTTTTATATCAAAACAAATTTAAAAAATCAAATTAAATGAAATTTCATTAATTAAATAATCAATATTTATGTTATGTTTTGAAATTCAAAAATCAAAAGTATTAATGTTTGACAATTTTCTTTAATGCGATTGATATGATTTTAATGTATAAAGAAAATACATAATTTTTTTTTTATAAATAGTACTTTATTATTTTTCTAACTTTGAGGATTTAAATTAACATTATTTGAATTATTTTAATATAACTTATTTAAAAATTAAAAAAAAATCATATTATTTATTAGATTTAAAATAAAAATAAATTTCCTATTTTAGATCAAAACAAATTTATTATTTAAATTTTTTTCAAGTAAGAGAATGAAAAATAACAGGAAAAAAACTGAACTCGTGAGAATTAAATTTATGTAAAAATTTCAAAAATTAATGTATAATACTAATATGTTAGAATCAAAACATAGCCATAAAAATCTAGTCATTCAACGAATTTAATGATGGCAACAACCACCAATATTAATGTTTAAGAATCATAAAAGATTTTTACAAAGTCTCCATGAACACTTTGGTCTCCTAATATTCTCTACTTTCAAAATCAATCACTCTATTTTATTTTAAAAGTTTAGTTCCTTTCATTAAATCTCTTCTTAAAATGAAATCTACAAATTAATAGATTTATGGTATGTTCTAATATCAAATCTTCTTTTGTCATATATATCTAAAACTAAAATCTTCTTAAAATAAAATGTACAAATTAATAGATTTATGGTATGTTCTAATATCCAATCTTCTGTTCTCATATCTAATTCTGTTCTCATATCTAAAATTAAAACTAAATGCATGATATTACATAATATATGTTAAATTAGGAAGAAATAAACTTATAAAGCTAGCTTAATGGAAACACCATGTGCATAATGCTTCAAAGTTTGGAATCCACTGAAATGAAACAACACATATGAAATTTGTGATTAATATAAAAATATAATGCACATATGAAATTTGTCATTAATATAAAAATATGATGTAAAATATGATGTCATTCCAGTTTATAAAGAAACAAATCAGTTTATAATCAAAAACAAACATTATTTTCACATTCTTTACAAAAAGGAATAAGCAAAACTGTAGTTTAACTTTAATCTAAAACACAATGGAATAAGTAATCTTTTAATCTAAAACACAATGGAATAAGTAATCTTTTTGAAAACATTTGCATAACTGTCATTATTAATAAGAGAGAAATTTAGTATGATAACATCGTCCTCCGATAACTCAAAAATCTTAATATATTATAACCCTTTTATCTTATCTCAAGATTAAAGAGTAAAAATACATAAATCACTCTCTTTATATTGTATACTTTAATAAAGAAAAATATAATAATATAACAATACATGCAGTATCTCACAAACCCAGTACCCACAAACCCATACTAACAGTGCTTCCATTCACAACCACATTTGCATTAAAATTGTCGAAGACAATTGGCACTTGGCTCATAATCCTATTTCAAAACAGTTCATCATGTTAATATAGAGTGTTGGAAAATAAATCAATAACATACAACGACTCTTACACAAATACCAACAGTTTTATCAATGATTCATAAAATTAGGAACTATACTGAACAAAATGATGTGAATTCTTTAAAAAAAAATTGCAGTCTCAGTAGCAACATTAAATTCTATTTAATGAATCATGCAATAAAATGGTACCATTTACTACAACAACATATACACATCATGCTCATCAGATCTCGCAGTACTGTTTGGTTTGAAAGTGAAGGTACAAAGATCATACTCATGACTCCGCTAACAACACTACGAACAACATCAGATAACCTGTGAAATCGTCACCTGTTTCAGAAGTGGAGGTTGGTAGTTCGTCGGATTCTTGATGGCGACGGAAACAACATGAAGATAGATTGGTTGCTTTCTCATCAGATCTCGCAGTAGCATTTGGTTAGAATTGTGTGGAAAGAAAGGTGATTAATTCAAAGCATTTGGTTGCAGAGCGTGGGAGAAATGAAGCGAGAGAGATAATGTGTTGAATTCGACAAAAGCATCAACGTGTTTTGAAATCAAAGGTTGTAATGGAGGTACCTTTAGTGAAATTGTAAAGAGAACCATCGGTTTGTGTAATAGTTCAAAATCAACAAATGAGAAAGTTGTAGGATTTATGGGAAGTTGTAGGCAAATAGTTTATTGCAATGAGGTTGTTCATATTCTACCTCTATACATGAACCGATATAAAGTTGTTGGTTGAATTTTTTGAAATTCTGACAAAAGCATCATATGAGACTCCTCGTATTCCAACACATAGCTAATTATTGTTTTAATTTGAATTTCAAATTTGAACTATGGGTTTAATTGTGTTAATGACATGGAATAAAATAAATGAAAATTATATAAAAAAAATAAGGTGATGACACCTCAACTGCAATAAATACCAAATCAATATGACGAAAGATTTTTGCAAAAATGTCTAATGTGCCCTTGTGATTAGTTAAAATGTTAATTTTGATTAAGGGGCATAATTTAGTTTTCAAATTACTTAGATTTTTATAGTTTTATAATAGATTATTGTCTATCCCTTTTAAAATATGTAATTTAGTCCTAATGACTTATATTAAAGAATTTTGTCACATAAATTAAAATTTTAAAATTATATACTAACCAAAAATTTAAAAAATTAAAATTAAATCAAGAAAAATATATATAAAATTGGTATGTCAAATATGAATAATAATTCTCATATTTTATAAAGAAAAGAGGATGTTGCACACTTTTTAAGTGAGAAGATGCATAAACACAATAAACTAAGGATTTTGATTAACATATGATTCAAAAAGTTTATTTTATATTGTAAAGTTTATTGATATAAGTCATTAGGGATAAATTACTCTCAATTTTATAAGGGATGACCTAAACCTCACCTTTATTTTAATGTTTTTTAGGTGAATCCGACTAGTAAGGAGAATGTTTGTGTTGTCCACTTTTATTTGCATAGTGGATTAATATTGTGTTAAATTCATACTTTTATAGTCTAATATATTCGCTCAATCTTGATTTTTGTAGACTGAACAAGACTCACATGTTTATTTTGTTCTATTTTTTGTCGATGGGACAAGACCTGCATATCAATCCCGTCCTTAATTTTTTGTGAGACATTTCAAAATTTTAAATCTACATCTTCAACTATACAATCTCTTCCATTCCGTTCTTTTTCGGCGAGATAGACTTAATCCATTAATGTGTATTTTGCAGTGTTTTAAAAACCGGAGCGGACTGGCCGGTCGGACCGGTCGAACCGGGAACCGGCCAGGTAACCGGTCTGATTCAATAGTTGGATCGGGAATGTCGTTGAACCGGTAAGAACCGGCAAGAACCGGTGAAAACCGAAAAAACCGGCAGTTTTCTAAAACCGGTGGTTCAACTGTATTTTTTAATTTTTTTAATTTTTTATTCAAAATTTTTAAATTTTTAAAAAAATATGCAATTTAAAGTTTTTATTTATTTGGATTATTTTATTAAAATATTATATTTAAATAAAAAATAAAATTAATTAATTATATTATTAACAAAGAAAATGTTGTTGATGTGGTTGATTTTGTAGATAATTTTGATATTGAAGAAGGATATCTTAATATTAAAATAATCTTTACTCCTTGAAACTAAATAGTAGATAATAAAATTATTTTGTTATAAATTATTCAATTATACTATGTTGCAATTATACTTTGTAATTTTGTACTATTTTATTATATATGATACTTATATTTAAAATTTAAATTTAAATTATCAAATTGTAAATTTATTTATGATATGATATTTTTAAAATATTTAAAATATTTAAAATTTAAATTTAAATTATCAAATTGTGAATTTATTTATGAAATGATATTTTAAAAAAAAATTAGTTCTAATTATATTTTGTAGAGATTGAGTCATCTGGTTCGACAAGTTTTATACCTATATCGTTTTGTTATAAAAGCCGGTTTAATCAACTGAGTTATCCGGTTTAATCATGCGGTTCGACCAGTGACCCAGTGGTTTAACCAATAAACCAGTGATCCAGTACCTTCACCGATTTGATCTCCGGTCCGGTTTTTAAAACATTGGTATTTTGTATTCCTTTTTCATCCGATGAGTATTTTATATTTTCTTTCATTTTATTGATAGAAGAAATAGTAATAAGTATAACTATCAAAAACTCACAACTAACGAACTCTTAGAATGGAATCTGATATATCATTATTTGTTGATGGAACAAAATTTTATGGAGAATCAATAGTATATTTTAATTTCAGTGCTGACTGAATGAGTTGACAGTCACATTGCATGCATGGTGGTGTGGACTGTGTAGAGTGTGGAGATAACAATTTAATTGCTAAAAATTAACAATCACACATTCACATGTGCTCTGCATGTGATTCCTCAAAAGTGCTTATACCTTTTTTTTCCCTTGTGTATTTGTCCCTTGTTTGCTTTGAGTGTTGGCTTTAAAACCAAATCAGCTCCTCACTACTACACTCTTCCAAAAGTTACATAAATCACTAACTTTATTGATTTTGATGCTTTATTATTTATTTGTCTTCTTACAATTAAGATCCCATGGAAATTTGTTTAATAGATAATTTGAGAAGATAGAAATAATTTCATGACACTCACTACTTTTTCCATCTCTTTCTCCATTGTCTCTGCACCAAAATATTTTTAAAAAGTATTATAATATATAAATGAAACATCATTAAGCACCAGAGGTGTCACAAATTTATAATTAAAAAAAAATTTCTAACAAAATAATTAAAGTACACAGAGGGAAAAACAATAAACTTCCATCTTTTAAAAAATATATATTTTTCATTTTAATTTTATTTATTTTTCTCATAATTTAAATTATACATCAAAAATATTTTTATTAAAAGCATTTAAATTCAAATCATAATAAAAATAAGCATTGATAAAATTTTACTTACTACCTAACTCTAAGTTATCGACTTCCATTTTTTCTCAGAATTAGAGACTTGAGACAAAAGAGAATTTATTTTATTATATTGCTAATTCAATGTAATTACACTCTTAAAATTTATTTAAATAAATATAATCAATTTTTTATAAATAAATTAGTAATTTATATTATACCTTTTATTTTTTCTCTTTTTTTCACTTCTCTTTTCTCTCTAGCAATTTTTTCTTCATTTTTACTCTCTTTCTTTTTAATTTTATATTACTTTCTTTTCAAATTTTTATATCACTCTTTTATTTTCAACTCTGTTCTTTATCCTCTTTCAATTTCACATGATCTAATATAAGTCCATACTTCTTTTCAATTTATATATATATATATATATATATATATATATATATATATATATATATATATATATATATATATATATATATATATATATATATATATATATATATATATATATATATAAATAAAGTCTTTAAATTTTGTATCCTATAATAAATAGTAAAGGATCTCCAAATAATAGTAACTTTTTAATAACATCATACCAATAACAAGTGTAAAAATTAAATATAAGAGTGAAATTCTTAAAATTTAATGCTCTGAAATACATGAAAGCGACGTTTCAAAGCAACATGCATTCTTGCATTTATATCTCATGAACCAAAAAGGAAAAGGAAAAGAAAAAATAACTCAATAATTTGAAGATATTTTCAATGACAATCTCTCTTTTTTTTTCTTTCTTTTGGACCAATCTAGTATTCTAATATATTCACTCTAATTCTCTTTTTAAAATTCATTTTAGTATTTTATTAAACGAAATTAATGTATATAATATTCTAGTGTTACGAATAATTTTGACAAATATATTATTGTACCAACAAGTAACGGAATTAATCTAGAGTCAGTTATGATATTAAATAGTATTAGTTCTCTTTTGATTGGAGTTGCGAGAATCTATTGAGATAATAATCTCTCTTGTGTCAAGACAGTTTGTTGTTTGACATATACAAGGATGTGTCAAAATTAGCCTAATGTGTGTCGAGTTATATTGGAATATGATGTTGGATGAACTAGTTGATTTGGATGATGAAAGATTGAATGTCTTAGAATTATTGAGAAGGCAGAAAAAGAGAGTGGAGTAAAGCGTATACAAAAAGGTCAAGGTTAAAACGTTTCCGACTGAAGATTTGGTTTGGAAACTAATTTTACCTATGGATCAAAAATATAGAACGTTGGGTAAATGGTCCCCAAATTGGGAAGGTCAATTCCAAATTATCAAAGTTTTTTCAAATAACACTTATGAAATCGAAGAGTTAGCGGATAATCGAAGACTCCTGAGAGTAAATGGGAAATGTTTGGAAAAATATATAAAACCTATACTTCAGGAGGTTAAAATTTTAATAGAATAACACATGTGCAAATAAGTAGCACAAAGGGTAACTGAAATTAAGTGTCAAAAGGGCTAAACTCATTACAAAATTATCCAAGGTCGAAACCACAAGTTAAACAGTTACAACAAATAAGCAAGTACATTAATCAAAGGGATAAAGTGGCCTTTATTCGTTCATACTTCGTCTTGGAAAACAACAAGCAACATTCAATCACAAACCTCTTGGAAGTAAGGGTAGCAATTTCGTTTCCCAATTTTTGGGCCCTTTCGACATGATATACGCCTACTTTAATCTCGTCATCAAGTTGTTTATGATCAAGTTTTTGAATTTCTTCTTGACGTTCCTTGGCCTTTTTAATGTTGACCTGCGTCTCTTTGATTTGTTGTTCCCAGTTAGAAATATTAGTAGCATAAATACTTTCTCTTTGATTTGTTAAAGCAATTTGTCAGCGGGTTCGACAGTAGAATGACCATCAGAAGCTGTCAAAGAACTTGATCACTTATCAATTGAACTACCTCTTGTGCTCATCATAGATTTTAGATACTCAACTGGTTTTTTTCTTCAAATTCTCTAACTCTTCTTGGGAAAGAGCATCAGAGGTGACATTCGAATAGGTTTTGAAACCCTTAATTATCGCAAATTGTTGGTTGATATTAATTGTGTCATCTGGTTGGGCATTGTCATTTGTAGGCCCCTCTTCACCTTGAATATCTTCAGAGTTGCTAGATATTTTTTCGTCTATATTATCTATCCCATCTTCACCATGTTTGGGAATTTTGGGTGAGGAATCATCTGATTTTTATTAAATCAACTCTTCCATATCTGGAATCTCCATGTTGATGTGATCTGAATCTTCATTATAATTTCTAGAGTTAGATGATTTCGATTGTTGAGGTGAGACGGGAGGTGGAAGAATGTCTTATTGAAATTTGGTTGGTTGATTCACTTCGCTTATAGATCCTTTAATCTAACCTTTGTTGGATATATGATAGACTGAAGGGAACCTAGTAATTCTGGGAACAACGTATTTGATGTTGGTACCAGTTTGATTATCATGCAAAGAGGGAAAAAGAATTATTATCAATTAAAAATAAAATCATAATGAAAGGAGAACTAAGCGAGGTTGTATTACTTTAGGCCCATAATCACCCTCATCTTCAAAATGTGCATCATAGACATCTGGCTCAGAATCAACGTTAATCACTTTTTGAGCATTTGGCCTCGATTTCTTGATTTTAATAATATTGGGTTTTGCTGTGGATTCGAGTTTGATTCTTTCAACTTCTTCTTTTTCTTTGTAGGTTTGGAAGTGTCTGGTGATAGGTCTTCGACATCTATTTTTAATGTTTGAGGTTGTGGATTGGTTGGCTTTCTTTTTTTGGGAGTTGGAGGAGGTTTTCAACTAACCTGAAAATAACAAATGTATTAGAAAAATATATATATTATATATGGAATGAAATGTTAAAGTATGAGTTATACATTTTTAGTTGACTTTGTGAGAGTTGTATCTTCGTCTTGGCCGTCAATTTTGGCCGAAGTAATAGCTTTCTTCGATGTAGCTTCCCTAGCAATGGCAACATTGTCTTTTATTGCTTTTGATCGAAATCTAAAAAGAATGTACAGGCCAGAATTGTCAAAATTAGAAGGACGTTTAAAAAGTTTGGAGAAGAGTAAGTCAAAAATTCCTCCCATTTCACACCTTCATATATTGGAGAAAGTATGCGAACACACTCTATGTCAACATGAAGGGGACCTTTGAAACTGTCAAGAGTATGATTAGTCAAAACCAATCGTTTGACAATTTTTTGGAAATCTTGTTGAAAGAGTTTTAAGTGATACCAACAGACAAACGATTCTGGGAATGAAGGTCGAAATGTCAAGCCAAAATCAGCACTTGGTAGTGGTGGGAACTTTGGTTGTTGTAGTTAAAAATATAACTTGTACTTGTTTTAGTACTTGATGCACGAAGGTCATCAGGTCTATATGTATTTCAAAGTATTTTTGGAATGCTTGAGTTTCCTTGATGTGAGTTATAGTACCTTTCTTGAATATTTCCAGTATAGAAGCAAAAGAAATTATTAGATGTAGAGTAAATGCATGAACATCAAAGATCTCTGTAGTATCATATTTTCTCTTCGTGTATCAAACTCTTGAGTGCAATAAAAGGATGTTCAAACGGATATGGGAGTAAGTCTAGCATCTTCGACATATTGAGACGTTTGTTTGTTACATCCAGCCTCAAAGAAATACATGTTGTAAAGGCAGAGATCACTTGCTTGTGCATTAATTGATTGAGGCCACACTGTCGAGATACGAGGCTAAACTGGTAACTGAGCAATATGATTTGGTTCTTTGAAGGCCTCAGTCTGGTTGCAATCAACCTAAGGACAAGGAACGCCTTCCATGTGGCCAAGGATTCAGATTCTTGATCTGTCGAAGGAGCAAGGAATGCTCTAGTGAACCACTCATGGCCATGGATTCTATTGGTGAAGAGAACTATAGATGAAGTGAAGTTGTAACGATTGGCGAACATCATCATATATCTAGTCAATGCTTCTTTTAAGTTGAATCCTTCGCTAGTAGAAGCCAGTTGATCAAGTCTCATTCCTTTGACTCTCATATTCTTAATCTTATCATCCTCTTTGTCAAGTATGTTGTGGATTGGGTGCGGGGGATCAAATTAGCATTAAGTCATAATTGAATTAACCCATATAGACCAGTCAGCAATAGGTTCATCCCTAATTGATAGTTCTTAAGAATTTTGACAGATTCTCCCAAAGACTCATAGAGCAAACCCAATATCAATTGGCTAAGGCAAAGGTTGCGTCTAACATACAATTAATTCACCAGAGTTAAAAATCTTTTTGTCACTTGTAGGGATTTGGAGCAATAAATACAATGTGATAACCAAAGTGCTATAAAAGTGATGTGCTCTTCGTTAGAGACGTCGATAGTCTTTTTGTATTAGTGATCATGTTGAAGTAAGCTTTAATAGCCAATTAATATTGGATGAATATTCTTTGGTATCATGACTCACTATGATAATACTACATAGTTTGTTATAAGTTATTCTCATACTGATAGTGGTGTATATCACCCTTCAACCTGATCAAACATGGCCAATCAAATGTTGTCAATCAAACATTTTCCGTAACAAGATGACCATAAAGATGGTTGATGGGTACTTTACGAATCATGTTGAGGGACACGAGTGAGCTAGATAGGATTTCCCCTCTATATACGGGAGTAATATATGTGGGGCCTTGATATAGTATCATTGTAAAATGCATGGTTGTGCTCAAATAAGTCTATATGAGATATTTGGGCTTATTTGTTGTTATCAAGTATACTCGGGGATCAAAGAATAAAATATTGGAGTATACAAGGGTGACACATTCTATGTCGTGTGTTAAATATAGATATAAGGAAAAAAGGTAATTGTACACATGATCATTATCACATAAAGGTTATGTCAGATCACACGACATTTTCGTCACTTAAGTAGTAGTGATGTGTTGATAGATACCGCTCACTGTTTATAATAGTAAATAGGTAATTTAATATTATTGTCAATGTTATGAGAACCAATAGGGTCACACACATAGAGTAGTGGTAGTGGAATGGACGATTAAGTTAAATAAGATTTAATTTAATCATGTGTTAAGAATATTTAAATTGTTTAATACATTAACACATATATTATTTATTTGATTAAATATAATTTAATTAAATAAATGAGAATTGACAATTAATTAAGTTAAATATGATTTAATTTAAATTAATATTTTATTTTATTTTATTAAAAGAGTTTAGTTAACTATAAATACTATTTTATTTAATTAAAATAGTTTTAATTAAATACTATTGGGTTTATTTTGGAGAAGCCTAAAATAAGAGCATTAGTGTTTTATAATTTCTCTATAAATAGAGTAGCTTTTTTCCTAAATATGCTGATTGTCAATGTTCTCAGAACAAGAAACAGCTAGCGCCGCGTTCCACTTTGTACTTACATGCAATTCATAGAGACAATGGTATTTTTCACGTTCGTGATCAAAGTTAAAGAACGCTTCAAGAGGTAATTCAAAATCCTTATTTTGGTTCGATTAATTTTTAATTAATGATTTTATCAAGATCTTTTTTTGGGATTATTCCGCTAAGAGGATCAAAAAGTTTGAAAACCCCCTCTTAAAATCCCTTCAGATCAATCATATAATGGGTAAAGGTAGCTCGGTTGGCGTCGAAGCTAATGTTGTTCTCATTCATTTTGTAAGGATCAAAAGCTTCCCCAGTTGGAAGAAGACCAGTAATGGCAACAATGTTGAATAAAGTGGGGGTTAGGATTTTGCAAGGGAAATGGAAAAGTGTTATGACTATTATCCCAGAAGTATAAAGTTCCTACCAGTGTATTTAGATAATAATCTGACCCAACCTTCGACAGTTGAATCATGTCATAGATTTGAATCTCTTTCTAGGTTTGGGCTTCCTTCTTCTCAGCTTTGGAAAACCAAGCGAGGTAAGGCTCGGGGTCCTTAAATAAAGGGCATGAGCAAAACAATCTAAGACCGTTCTCTAAGAGCGTTGCTCATATAAACTAAATTGATATGCTTTTCTATTTTTAAGGCCTCATTCGAAGAATTTTCCTGAGTGTCTTTACTATCTAGGGGTTTGTGTCTTAAAATCTGGCTTAGCACTAGTATCTCCACTAGCAGTTATTATTTTCTTTCTACTAGCTATAGGGTTGGTACGATGGTAAGTTGGGAAAAATATTTGACTTTTTCACCATCAACATTAACATCATATAAAGGATCCATGTAGAAATATTAAAAGGAATTAGCATATGAGATAGATAAATCTTGTGTTTTTCTTCTAGCAAAGGTGGTTTAAGAACGAGTTATTGGTTCTCTATCGATAATGACTTTGTAATTTGGGTCACAAGTGGCAAAACTTCCTTTTTGGATCTTTTTTGCTTTATTGTGCTTGGATTTTAAAGGAGCCATTGTAGTAGAGTTTAAAGTTTGAAGATGAATGAGATTGTTTGAAGGTTTCTCTGAGAAAATCGTAAGAGAAATGAATAGTTGAGAGCTGGAAATGAAAAAGTTTTAAGTAATAAAGATGAAAGGTATTTATAGAGGAAGAAAAAAGTTGTTCAATTTTTTTTAATGATAAATGTCGTGAGTTAGTAGGACGCGTGTACGCTTTTAAGAGGCCAATCAGACGGCTGTCCTTTCAAGTTCCGCAATGCTCATACAAAATAGAGATAATGACGATTCCCTGCAATTTTTGCATGTCTCAATGAGACGCTTGGGAAATTTGGTCTTGATGACCATAACGTCACAGCAGTGACATTACTGTTGCGTCGAAGAGTTCAAAAAATGTCTCTTTCTGCACATGTTCGAAAAAGACATTTTTGGGGGAGCAATTTGTTAGTTGGAATTAAGATGCTCGAGAGAATTTGAGATGCCAAGTGGAGCTGAATAAGTTATTTTTTAAGAAGGCTAGTTGACTTCGACTAGGAAGACTCCGACCAGAATTTGGTAAAGGAGTCGCATGCCTTTAAGGTGATAACAGTTTGGCTTGAAAGTGAGTTCGACTAGCTAATTTTTGGCCTTATCTATTTTCTTAAAAATACGTGTGAAGGTATGTGAAGGGTGAAGTTCATGCGAGCGAGAAAGTATCTAAGTGTGTTGAGAATGAGTTTTATGAGTAACATGTATGTATGAATCACCATATTTACATTCAATGTCAAACTATTTACATTAATGTCGTTTTGATTTTATTTAAAGTTTCTAGTAGTGCCAAAGTACTCATTAACAAGATAACTTAACAAAACTATGTACATATGTCTTTGGATCAATCTAGTCGATCTTGTAAGTGACCAAAGTATACATTTTAGAAGACTAACAGTGCTTACCAAAATCCAAGGTAAACATATACCTCGTTTTTTTGTAAGATGAGGTGAGAGTTTTGGCATGAAATATATTATTTATAACAGTGGTTTCTCCACTGGTAGGACTGAGGACTAGAGGTTTTAATGTTTGACAGGAAGCCTCCAAAGTTGCTTCAAGTAAACTAGTCAAGCATGATAAAGTGTGTTCCGACAATCAACATGTTTTCCAACAATTTGTCTATAACACTTTTGTTTTCTAGCACCAAAATGTAGTTCTTAAGAGAATTAATTTTGCTATAAAAAAGATTGTGGCACAATACATTGTCTATTTGCCATCTATTTGTGTTTAATCTTTCTGATATTTGAAGAACTTTGAAAAAACTTTAAGTAGTTCAAAAGGAGACCAGCATTGACACTTCTTTAAAACTTAAATAGAACGTTTCGATCAAATGAAACCAAATGCGTCATTGATATATAAATTTTATCACTAATGTATTTTTGTATAATGATGGTGACTCCAATAATATTTGCACTCATTTTATTTATGAACAATCAAGTTCTATTATAAAATTCGTTTGCTTGATTTGTGCTCTTAAAAAATATGTTTGGAGCATCAATCTTTTGGCTTAATCGGTGATTTGAAATTCTTTAACATTTAAAGTTATTTAAAAATTTGAATGTGACCAACTTGTTTGCATAACATTATTTTTTTTAGAAAGAACAATTGAGTTGAAACTTAAATGTTCCTTTTTTTATTAAAACTAAAGATTGAACAAAATCATGAACAATATCTACAAATTTATGAACTAAAGCAAGTATTGTCGTCTCTTCATAATATTGCAAATTATTCATACTTTTAGAGATGAAGAATACAATAGTTCAACTAAATGCTAAAAACTTGCATAAAAATAGGGCGGGATAGTCCAACTAAATGTTAAAAGTCAAAAAAATGTGATAGAATAGATATAATTGAGGATGAAAGCTTGAAACATTGACTCGCCCTAAAAATATTGGTTCACTCTAAAAAAATAATGATGAGGTAGACAAACAGACTTTGCGTCCTTAAATGTTAAAAGTTATATAAAAAAAAATTATTAATGTCCACGATCGCAATAGAATTTGGTGAAATAAAAAAATATATATTAGAGGATGCAAGATTAAAACTTTGATTTGTCCAACAAAAAACGGAGAAAATAAACATGGCCGGTGCGCCGACCCGATTTATTAACTATAAAATATTATTCAATATATGTGAAGTGTCTAAACAAGAGCCTATTTACTATCTAGCAGGCCCACTCCACTATGTGATTTGAAATTGAGGATACCCCTAAACCTATCCTGGTTAGAGGCACTTGCTTTCACACATACCTATAGTAACAAACACAATTATCATTAAATAGTTGGCCCATCTAGTGATATGAGTGTGTCATGAGTACTAGAAACAAAAGAATATCCTCTTCCAGCTCATTCAGTATATACTCATAATTTCATCATCTGCAACAAAATCTACATCTTACTTTAGTAGGACAACTTTACTTTTACTTTAAAAAATTTAACCCTTTTTATTTTGTTCAAAAAGATTGCAAGGCCTCTCTCTCTTTCTGCATATTCTAACTTTGACTTCTTTTTTAAATTAAAAAGAAGAGGTTTTTGCAGAGAAGGAAAATATAGAAGAATATCTTAACTTCTTTTAGAAGAGAATTAAAAAAAAAATTTATTTAAAATAATCTCGAAACTAAAAGTAGAAACTAAGTTAATAAAAAAGAAATTAAAGTCAGTAACTTGTACTATCTTGAAATGTTTTTCTTTTCGTACAAATGGTGTTACTGGATTGAGTGATAATGATCATGTCTCATATTGACATATAGATTTTCAATATTCGGATGCATGATTTAGAAAACTATGCGAATATAGTAATTATTGAACACTAATCAAAATTATGCTTATTTTTACTTGTTTTTGCCACTCATAATAAAAAGCAACAAACAAATGTTGAAAAGAAGTAGTAACAGATGCGACAATGATATTCGATATTATGACATTCAATTGTTGTTTGGTACAAGTTACTACTTTGTACTTTTACAGTGTACCTTAAATCCTTACTCAAAAAATCTCAAATAATGTCATTTCTATTTTTATTTAATTTTAACCATAAATCATGAAGGTTTCTTTTATGCACCATTGCACTTTTTTTAAAGTTTTTGACAACATTTTTATAATATTTCTAGAATTTAGAAATGAATCGATCTCACTATATTTTAATTTTTAGGGATTTGTTTGGATATTAATATTCAAAATAATTCAATAATCTAATATTGAGTTATTACAGATATATATCTAAAATAATATAATATTTTGTTTTTAAGTGATTTTTACCTAAATAACTCTATTTATTCTTATGAGATATATATGTATTTAATATAGATGATCCTTATAGATTATGAATTATTCATCATTTTTACAAAAAATTAACGTGTTATCTATTTATTTAATGTTAAATATTTTATTTTAATATTATTAATTATTAATAACATTTAATTTTTAATTATAATATAAATATTTTTTAATATAATATTTTTTTTAATTACAACTTAATAATTAATTATCAATTCTATAATAAAAACTAAAAAAAGTAGAAATGCTATTTTTTATTTCCTCAAATAAAAGTGTCACATAAATTAAATTTAACTTTTAAAATAATAATTTTTTATGTTTTTTATCCCAAAATTATTCATAATTTTAAATAAAAAATTCAAAAACAATTACATTTCACCATTGTAATTAGAAATTTAATTATCTCATTCATTGTTTAATTTCATATCATAAATTTACTTAAATACTTAATTTTCAATAATAAAATTAAGTTATTTTTTTATTAATAATAACTCATGTTTTCTTTTTTTTTTTGGTACAAAGGAGGGCCGGAGCCCAAACAGAAAAATCATGATTCAAACATTCTAGCGGTACCAACACCACTAGAATCAGATACTACAGCATATTGCAGCAAATTAGGTATACTATGATGAAAAACAGTATCTCCTCTGATTTTCTTGCCTTCCTGAGCTAGCAAATGAGCACACAGATTAGCTTCTCTGTAGACATGTTGGATTTTCACAACTTCTAGTCTAGACATTTCCTGTCTTATAGAATTCACCAGGGCGTTAGTCACCTGCTTCTTCGTCCCTTTCTGACTCAACATATCCACCGCTATTTTAGAATCGGTCTCAATCTCAATTCTACTCCATCCACTACCAATAGCCATATGTAAACCTGTCAAAATTCCCCATAGTTCCGCCGTCAAGGGGCTGCACATTCTGATAAATTTTGTAAAGCTCCCACACCAGTTCCCAAGCACATCTCTCATTATACCTCCGCACCCCGACAAACCCGTAATATCTGTCGCGCCATCAACATTAATTTTCCTGAAGGATGGTTTGGGCGGATACCATTTAACATATTTCTCTACCGTCGTTCCATTTATTACCTTTCTATGTAACACCATAACTTCTCTATATCTAGTTGCAAAATCACTTCCTGCTGCTGAACCAGTCTAACGAAGTCAGCCATATGAATTTCTTTGTTTCTCCAACTTCAGATCACATGACAGCAAGTAGCCCAATAACTATTCCATCCCTCTTCACCATGAAACTTCTTATTGATATTGATACTTATCCACTCTTTCCATTCAGCCTGGAAAAACACGGTAGCAATCTGATTCGGCATTGTATTCTCCCAAATATGCTTCACTGCTCTGCAATCTCGAAGAACATGCATAGCCGTTTCACTAGCAGCCCCACAATTCCTACAACCATCCATACCATAACCACACTGACTCGCTCTGTAATTTGTCAGCAGTTTGTTATGATTTAGAATCCAAACAAAGCTCCTAACCCTCTGCGGCACTTGGAGACTCCAAACCATATTCCAAACTTCTCGGTTTTCCAGTTCACAATCTTCTCTCAAAGAGTTATACATTGTGCTCATGGTAAAAGAACTGTCTTCCTCCATTGCAATCATAAATCTGTCATCGCCACCAGCCATGTAAGGCGGAGGAATAGCCAAAAATCTGTGCTTAATATCCACCGGTAACCACTGCAAAAGTCTCCAGTTCAAGTTTCCATCCACTCCCATCAGATCGTGAACTGTGGCATTTCTCAGGTCCGGAGGAGTATCCAAAATCTCATTTTGCAGAATCCGATCATTATCAATCCACACATCGCTTCAAGCTTGCGTTTTTCTTCCGTCTCTGATGATCCATTTCCCTTTCTGCATCAGAATCGGGGTTGTCTTCGTAATGGCTCTCCACAGTTTTGAATCCGTTGGTTTAACATGCAGACAATCCAAATCAACTTTGTATTTACCCCGCAGAATTCCACACCAGAAGTCATCGCTGTCATTCAAAACCTTGGTGCTCATTTTCATGATGCAAACCTGATTTATTGTCTCAAGGTCTCTCAATCCAAGACCACCAGAAGCCTTAGATTTAGTAACAATTTCCCAGCTCACCGCATGGACCTTCTTATTCGCATCAGTATCCCCCCAAATAAAATCTCTCTAAATTTTTTGGATTTCCTTAATGCAGGTTTTCGGAATCAAGCTTGTCATCATGGGATAGACTGGAATCGCTTCAATGACACTCTTCGCAAGCGTGATTCTACCTGCAAAGGATAACTGACGAGCTTTCCAACTAGAAAGCTTGATCGCAATCTGCTCTATAACATAGCTGAAATCCCTAGCTCTGTAGCATCTCCCATGAAGTGGAACCCCTAGATATTTACCAAAACTGTGAGTTTCCCTGAATTCGATAATATTAGCCAGTCTTTTACGATCACTGGTCTGCACATTCCCAGAAAAAAGGATACTGGATTTATTGCTGCTTATCTCCTGTCCTGACATAATACAGAAAGCATCCAACACAGCTTTGACACACTTAATTTGCTTATCACTGGCTTCCCTAAAAATGAGGAGATCATCGACAAACATTAAGTGAGATAGATTGATACCATTTTTATTGAAATGGAAAGGATTCCACTTCTTCTCCATAATAGCAGCTTCGATTAAGTGTGTTAATTTATCCATACATAGAATAAATAGGTATGGAGACATAGGATCTCTCTGTTGAATCCCACGATACGGCCGAAAATACTCACTCCTGTTTCCATTCCAATTGATATTCGTTTCCACTGTGCCCACTCCATGCATAATTATATTGATGATGGCTTCCGGAAATCTAATCTCCACTAAGACTCGCCAAATGAATTCCCAATTTAGTTATATTATAAACTAGAAATAAAATTGGGATAATGCATATTAATAATATCAATTTCTAGGTCATGTCGGTGTTTCATCGATTAATAAAAGACTTCTAAAAAATATCCCAACTCTTAAATGGTCTGCTCATGAAGAACTTTGAATTCAATTTTGATTAACAGTGCCTATAACTATTCTAGAAACTTAAGCAAACACTAATTTTTGCACCAATAATGAAGCCTCCAAATTTGAGTATCATGTTTGAAATCTTGTGTGATGCCAACGACTGTGCAGTAGACGCCATACTAAGAAAAGGAAGGATAAAAGATGCACATCATCTATTATGCAAGAAAATCTCCAGACAAGGAATAGATAAATTATGCAAACACCTAAAATAGGATTTTTGATGCCGTCTTTCCATTGATAAGTTCCATTCTTACCTTGTAGGATCAAAAATCATTATTTATAGAGATCATGCAGCCATTAGATATACGCTAAGCAAGAAGGATGCAAAAATTAGATTAAGTTGGTGGATTATGTTGCTTCGAGAATTCAATCTAGATATTAGGGATAAGAAGGGTACAAAGAATGTATTCATGGACCATTTACCTATTAGGGGAAATTTTGAGGAGGAACATTTTACACTTGGAACACACCTTATGTGAGAGACACACCATATATCCACCTAAAACCTTAAAGTGGTAGGTGTGTGGATTCTCTCACTTATGAAGTGTTCAATCTCCCCTTTTCTAATCAATGTGAGACTTCTTCCTCACACTTGATTCTCAACACTCCTCCTCAAGTGTGAGTCTATACACAATGCTCCCCTCATGTAGAAACTCTCTCTTCCATATATACTTATACCACTGTTGACACTCTTCAACGGAATACCTTATATCCACCACCTATGAGAAGTGTTTCAGTACAATTAAGTTGGTCCCTTCACTCGAAACCAAAGGCTTTGATACCACTGTTATGGGAAACTCTAAGGAGGGGATATTTTACACTTGGGACACACCTTTTGTGAGAGAAACATCCACCTAAAACCTTAAGGTGAAACGTGTGTCTGTTCTCTCACTTATAAAGTGTTAAATCTTCCATTTTCTAATCAATATGGGACTTCTTCCTCACACTTGATTCTTAACAATTCCCCTCAAGTGCGATTCTATACACAATGCTCATCCTCATGTAGAAGCTCTCTCATCCATAGATACTTATACCAATGTTGACACTCTTTAACGAAACACCTGTTATCCACCACCAGTGAGAAGTGTTTCAATACAAGTAAGTCGGTCCCTTCACTTGAAACCAAAGGTTCTGATACCATTGTTAGGGGAAATTCCATGGATGAAACATTTTACACACATCTTTTGTGAGATACACACCACATATCCACCTAAAACCTTAAGGTGATACGTGGGTGGGTTCTCTCACTTATTAAGTGTTCAATCTTCCCTTTTCTAATCAATGTGGGACTTCTTCCTCACACTTAATTCTTAATATTATCTAGGATGACGAATTTGAGAAGGAAAAAGTTACCCCTAAATTAATTTTTTCCTGACGACAAGATTTTTACATTTATACAAAATGAATCGCCTTGGTATGTTGATGTTGTCAACTACTTTGGAGTTGGATTATTACCTTCGGATATGAATTATAAACCTCTGTTTTTCAAGCGTGGAGCTGACAATATCTTCTAAAAGTGAGTCCTATAAGAAGAGATAGAAAGTGTTATAACTTACTTACATGCTTCTTCCTACGGTAGACATGCGAGCACATCAAAGAATGTTGCAAAATACCTTCAAGTTTTCCTTTATTGGCCTAGTCTCTTTAAGGGTGTCTGCATGTTCTTTACAAAGTGTGACCAGTGCTAACGAACTGGGAATATTTAAAAAGGAATGAGATGCCATTGAATAATATCCTAGAGTAAAAAAAGTACCAATGGGGATTTTTTGTTTCTTCTAATGTTGGGGTTATTCTTAGAATTTACACAAGAAGACTTTGTCTCGTGTGTAATATCTCTTGTGAGAAGTTCTGGTTTAGTATCCAATATAAATCAATAAAAATCTCTTGTTTGTTTGGGGATATTATCAATCAACATCTCAGTTTGGTTCGTCAGCTTAGCATGGTGTAAAACCTCTCGCTTAATTCATGAGATTGTCTGTTAAAATTTTTGTTTAGTTTTCGAGCTCAGCCTAGTGTATAGAGATGTCAATGGGGCGGGGGATACATTCTCATCTCAATCCTCGCCCCCGAATTTATTCTCCATCTCTGTTTCGGGTCTCCGCCACGGGGGTATTTTGTCCCCCGTCCCCACGGATCCCCGCGGGTCCCTACTGTTTTTTGGATATCTATAAACATAAATTTTTAATTATTAATTTTAACTAAATTAATAGAAAAATTCAAAAACTAATGACAATAAATTACTAAACTAATCATCTATGATAAATATATTATTTTAATAATATTTAATCTTGATATTCATGAACACAAACTTTAAAAAATTAAAATAGTCATTTAGGCCCCTCTCTCTCTCTAACAAGTTATTTGAAATAATAAATAAACCTACATATAAATGTTAAATTATACATTAATTAACGATATTAGAGAATTTTAGTGTGGGCGGGGACTCCACGGGACAGGGGGCATGTTCGCCATCCCCATCCCTAAAGTTCTTTGGGGGAACTTTATTCCCCATCTCCGTCCCCGCGAGAGGAAAAGTTCCCCATCTTTGGGGCCCCAAACAAGGAATCCCCGTCAGAATCCCCACTAACAGGTGCAAATTGACATCCCCACTAATTGTGGGCATCTTATAAAAGGAAACTCTCAGAAAAAAATTCTTAAGAACAAGAGTATGCAAAGTAATTAGGTAGAACATGTATAAATCTTGGTGCGATTCTCTCAACCATCATCTCTTCATAGTTTTACTATTTAATTTGATTTTCATTTCTTATTAAGTTATCTATTATTTATTTTACAAAATTGTTTTAAACACTTTCATTTATCAAATAATTTTTAATCGAACTTTGTTTTTCAAATATCCATAATTCATCTCCCATCCACTTTTTTTGTGTTTAGAGTCACTAGTCTAACACCATTACCTCTTTGAAATTTACCATGGTTTCATTTCCACAAAATAACTTTAAGATATAAATGGTTTTTGAAATTCCATTTTTAGTAAAATTTCAAATGAAAAATATTGACTAATTTTCCGGGTGATTAAGTCAATAATTTGAATTTACAATTATTTATTTTATTGAGGATTTGTTGACGTTTTCAATTCCTATTATCTTGCACACATTTAATATATGTTTTTGATCTTTGCAATTGACTATCTTGTGCCAAACATCATAGCCTTCTTTATTTTTAATTTATTTCAATCTTTTTCTTTGTTGATGATGTTTATGGTTAATTTATTCTTTGTTCCCTTTGTCACCATTAAAATTCATTATACTTGTTAAGTATATAGAGCCATAAATGTCTCGACTTTTAAATTTTTTGTACACTTTTATTCTATCAAGATTGCTTGCATATTTAATTTACATAACCCAAATTCTTTATCTCTAAAAAAGTTCTCGGTATTTCATTTAGAATCAATGGTGCTATTTTGTAAACTTAAACCTCTGACCCCATGATGGGTACAACTTATTGTGGAAAAAATGAGTTAAATACACAAAGAAATATGATGTGTAGCACAGAGAACAATGATAATTAATATTGAACATGTTGGGGGAAGTTTACATTAGGAGTATAAATATAAAGTTGGGGAATAGACACCTTTGTGAGAGACACACCATTTATCCATCTAAAACCTATTTTAGATGGATAAGTGGTATGTCTCTCATAAAGGTGCTTATTCCTCAACTTTGCATTAATGCTCCTAGTGTAAACTCCTCCAACAAATAGTATCATGAGCCTTTGGTTCGAGAAAGGGATCGACTTAGTATCGAAATGCCTAAAAAGAGTGTTTCGTTGCAAGGTGTCAATGATTGTACAAGTGGAGAAACATTGTGGACTCACACTTGAAGGGTTTTAGAATAATAATGCAAGTGTAAGTAAGTGGGGGAAATAGTACCAGATTCGATAGGAATGTGGTGACTTAAATATTTATAAGTGGGAGAACCCACACACCTATCACCTTAAGATTTTAGGTGAAAAAGTGGTGTGCCTCTCACAAAGTTGCATAATCCTAAACTTTGTATCAATGCTCCCTAGCAAACTCCTCGAACAAATGGTATCATGAGCCCTTGTTTCTAGAAAAGACTGACTTTGTATCGAAATGCTCAAGAAGAGGTGTCTCGTTGAAAGATGTCAACAATGATACTATTTCTCCACTTACTCACACTTGCATTATTATTCTTACAAAACAGTCTCGATAAATTTTTGTTTGCCAACTATTGTGAAAGCAAAACCACAATAAAAAGAACAAGATAAAAGATGAGAAACAACACACATACAATTGTTTACCTAAGTCAATCTTAAATAATCTACTATGGAGGATATAATAGTTCTATGATCCACTCACTACCAATCAAGAGTCTTTAATAGGGGTGAAAAACGGAAATGGTCGCCCCTGCTAGGCCATCCCCGAAAATAGCACTTAAAAATAAGGCATAGCGAACATAACATGGGCGATAAGCTGGAAACCTTGACGCTTTGCCAAAAAATAGGGAAAGGCGAGCCATGCGGACCTAACACCTCTAAATCCTAAAATTGATTAAAAAAAACATGCCTTCCCCATTAATGCTCGTGCAAACCAAAGTCCAAAAAATAAAATAAAAAACAGGATAAAATTTAACTGGCATAATAGAGCATTTAAGCCTACAACCTTGGTTCAACCCACCAAAAATTACGGGCAAAATGGATTTTCCCGACGCACCAAAATTGTTTTTCCATCTCTAATCTATAACAAGAGATTACAATTTGTGAATCAAATTTCACTCCCCTCGATAAATGAATCACTTAATTCCAAAATATTTAATAGTAAATCTTTAAAGATTACCAACCTCTTAGAACAATGAATCTTAAGAAATTCTCTTTTATGTTTCTAAATCTCTAAAAAAATAATATTTTATTAAATAAGTAGCACAAGAAATCCTTATATATGATACAGGTTCCAAGTGAAAATGTCTTGCATTTCTATTAGACGTCTTGTGTTATTGTCCAAACACTTCGCGTTTGAGGTAGATTTAAAATCTTGAGAAAAGTTTTTCATAAGAGTTTGAAGGTAGTGCAGAGACACTGCAAACCAATGTTACTCTTTCAATCAATCAAAATTCTTATATTTTTGATGTCATATAAGTATTTTAAAAAATAAAAATATGTTTTAATTATGTCTTTCATTGATTGACACTGAACAAATATTTTACAACGCGATTACATATTATTTTTCTCCTTCTACATTGCCCCATGACATCTCCACACAAAAATGAATTGGATGAACGAAATTGCTGATTTTTCGAGTTTACTTAAAGCATACTCCAAATTAGCTTCAAAATATATAATCACAACTCAATAAAGTCAATTATTATTAGTAAATGATTTTTAATTACTCCGTTCGTTTTAAAGTGACTGTCGTTTTAACAAATAAAATTTATTTTAAAATGAATGTCACTTTCACTTTTTAATGTAATAATAATTAGCATTTTTTTAATTGTGCTTTTTACTTTTTACTATAGACACTATTTCACATATATTAAATTAATAAAATTAATTTTATAAATGTATAATATCTTACGACAATAGTATTATATTTTTTTAATATGTGTGTAAAAAATTTAAATCATACTCATTTTAAAACGGAAAAAGTATATTTTATCAATGCGTCCCTTAGTCAAACAATTTTATATTTGGAAAAGTATAGTTTCTTACACTAGGATGAAAGTCTATAGACTTTTATGGCTACCCAAGGAAAAAGCTATTTGTGGCGTCATTAATTAGACAAACGAACGTAGAATTCGGTTCACAATTTAAGAAATTGAATACCATAAAAAGCAAAAGGAAAAAAGTTGTCATGTTTGACAAGTTATAAACTTATGTAGCATCATATTTGACGAGTTAGAAATTATGTAGCAGCATAACATTTTCATTCACATAAATATACCTACGAGACATCTTGTGCCTATTCCTGTGTGTGTTTGAGTGTGGTCATAGTTTCTTAGTTGTTTCTTTTCTTCTTTAAGGAATTATTGGGACCGATATTATAGAGAGTTGGGTGTAGTTGGTGTGACGATATTTATTAACTACTACTTGATTTTTACAATGGTTTCGGTTGCTTCTCAAACCTCCAAGAGAAACATTTGCAACATTATAAGAAAGAATGTGTCAAAAAGGAGCAGTTGTATTAAGTTTTTTGTGTTAAGTTTTTGGTAAGTAATATATATGTTATTACCATAACAAAATAAACAAATTAAATATAAATAATATTTATATATAACGTTTCAATATGATTTTGATATATTTAAAAGGTATCTATTAAAGAATGATGCACTTCATTTTCAATTATAGTTAGACCATGTGCATGGTTTGGAGATTAGTAAAGTTATTGAGCCATGTCTTTTGCTTTTATTTTTACAATCTCATTTGAGGTATTCTTAGGTAGTAGTTGCCACAACCACATCCATCTATGCAATGACAATTATTCGTGGAAGCATATTGATTGAGCTTAATTAACCTCTTTTTTTTCTTTCTTTCTTAGGCAACACACTATGAGAAGAAAGAAAAAGATGTAACTCTATAACTTAGAATGTAATAGAAGAGTAGATGTTTTTGATCCAAATATGTTAAAGCACTAGTTGTTTGAGATATTTTAGATGACTAGTCTTTAATTACTAAAATTTATTTGTAAGTTAAACAATGTCACTCTTAAAACTCTAGTTACTCCTTATTCCTAATTTATATCAAATGTGATTTTCTTTTCAATAAATTCATGCCCATAAGTTTGCTTTGATATTATATTAAGTTCTTATTTTAGATTTAACACATATATATACAAAACTAACTCCCAATAAAGTAAAAAAATTCACATTTTTTAATGATAAATTCTAACATGTTTTATCTTTAATTTAGGTTGAAACTTGATTTTTTCATTAAAAATTTAAATTTAAATATAATAAATAAGAAATGGGTGAATGTAATCATTCCAATAAATAAATAAGAAATGGGTGAATTTGATGTCCTTTTTCTTAATTCACATTTTTTTATCAGATTCATAAATCATATGTAACAAATAAATAATCAAATTCATATGTATATATAATTTAAAATAAATCGGATGTCCCTAAAAAATTGGAGTTCTGTGCCACCGCTCCTCCCGAACATCCTCCGAGACCCCTCTGAGTGAATGTAATCATTCTAATAAATAACAAGGTGGAAAATAATGTTTTGTCATATGTCATATGCCTTGAACAATCGCTATCAAGATACCATTTAGTGCCAGAGATCGTAAAACATTCTTGCAAAAAAAAAGGTTAGTTCTTAAGTTTAGGTACTCATATAATCTTGGGTCCTTGTTTGTTAGTATCAGGCACGAATCCACGGCCCAGCAAGCCCGGACACGCGCTCAGGCTCAACTCTTATTCTCTTTGTATTATCTTCAATCTAATAGCCTATTTTTACATAAAATTAAGGGCAAAATTAATAAAATTATGGGCAAAATTAGTAAAAATAGGGTGTAAAAACTAAAAAATTTACGATTAATTTTTTTTGCCCAGACTGCTTTAGACAAAATCAAGGGCAAAATTAATAAAACTATGGGCAAAATTAGTAAAAATAGGGTATGAAAACTAAAAATTTTGCGGTTACATTTTATGCCCAAGCTGCTTAAAATTCCTGGCTCCGTCACTGGTTAGTATCATTAACATTTTTCCCTTATGGTTGAGATACATATGCGTTTTCAAAATCAGATGATATTTTGGTTTTATGTTCACAATGTTTTCTGTAAAAATATGAAGGGGGTTTCTTTCTTTGCTTTCATGACTTTTCTTTAAAAAAACAAAATCTTTCTAGATGACCTTCTTTCTTACAATAGTTGCACTTAAATCTTGTGCGATGTGATGTTATTTTGGTCTTACACATACTCTCCAATTTCTTGATATTGTTTGTTGGTTCATACCCTAATCTTTCTTTATTGTAGAAAGCTCTTTGATTTTCTAATAGTACTTCTAAATTATATCTACCATTGGTAAATTTAAAAAGAGTTTTCTGAAGGTCACATATTTCATCGTTTATGATTTTGCAATCATTACATGTGTCAATTCTTGAAGTGAGAGGATTCTTGACGTTGAAATGATTTTTTCCAGTTTGGTTGTTTCTTTAGATAATTCCTTACATTGTTTAAATGTGAGATATTGGATTGAACTCTATTGGATCGAAGGTAGTATCTTGGTTCGACGGTGTCATACCCCAAAATTTGCCCTCCATCCTCTCAAGATATTTCATACACCCCTACTCAAGGATTCCTCAAGAGTTGATCAGACAAACTCTCTCCTAGACAATCAACCCAAACTAGGGTTTGGTATCTCTCAGGTCAAGATGGATTTCCAACATCTCCAATGGTCTTCATGCTTCCTCATATGTTTCAAAAATTCTCCATGCCAAGTTTCAAGCTTCACAAGTCAAGTTTCCTCAGGCAATTGCTCAGATGGTTGAAAATCAGTTGTATTGAACAAAAAGTCAACTGTGGTCAACATACAGTCAAAACTTCTGATTTTTGGTCAACATCCTCATTTTGAAGTTACATTCATCATTTGATCAAGGGTTGATCATGATTCATCAAGAAAACTCAAGATTTGCTCAAAAGTCAAACTTTCTAAATTAGGGTTTCTAGGTGAAAAGTCAACTGAACTTTGACTGGTCATAACTTTCTCATACTTTCTCAGAAATTTTTCCACCACCTCTTGTTTTGAAGGAAATTCAATTCTCTACAACTTCATGTCTCACAAGAATGTCCAAAAAATGCTTCATTTGAGAGGTATAGCTCAAAACATTACAGGTCATTTTCAAAGTCAACAAAAAGTCAACTTTTTGTTTTGAAGATATATTGAGCATGGTAACTCCAATTGAGATGAGACCAAAGACATTGTTTAGAGGACTCTTAGAGCTTTCCAAAAAGTCCAAGAACACTCAAAAATGTGGAAAATTGAGCAAGTTACACCATCCACAAGTTGGGCAATTTTGAAAGAATGCACAAAGAGAGATGCTTCAAAAAATCAAATCTTTTGCAAATGGGCCTACTTTTTCTTCATCCAAACTTATTCCTCATGCAAGTAGGAATGTCCAAGCCCAATGCCACGATTTTCTATTTTATTTTCCTATTTAATTTGGAATTTATTCATTTAAATACAAATTAATTTGAAAAATAAAGTATAAAATCAAAATTAATTGAAAGATTGATTTTTATTGCTTGCTTGTGATCCAATTAACCCATAAATGCCAGCAATTTCGAAATTGAATCAAATATGGGAAGATTTGATTAGAATTAAACAAGTTTTGAAAATTTGATTTTCATGAAAAAATCAAAATTGATTTCCATTGATTATTGATCAATTATTTCCAAAATCAATCCCAAATCCATCCAGCATATATACTTGATGCATATCAATCACAAGAAGACGAAAAAATTGCTCAGAAACCCTATTCCCAAACTCAAAAAAATCGTGACCTGCAAGCTATTGGCAATCCTATTTCCAGCCGTTCTCAAGCAATTTTGAGGCTTCCATTGCATTCCTTGGCATCTCCAGAGTCGATCCAGATACTTACTTCATCCAAAACCATCAAGAATCACGAATTCGGTTTGTTCTTGAAATTTCAAAATTCAATTCCTTCATTCATGCATTATTAACTCGATTTGTTGTTGTTTTGTGTTTAGTGATAAGCTTGCAAACTTTCGGTACTTTAATTGGATTTCCATGGCGAGAACGTATGTTACCATGATTAGGGTTCTGGTATCGAATTAGGGTTCCTCTATACAGAAAAATTGGCCAACAAGACCTATACCATTAAACTCGGGATGACCGAGGAATCGAACCATGGTTTCAAATGTTATTTATATTATGTGTCTGCGTTTTGATATTTGAACCTTGCGTCGAACAAAGACCGACGCTAAATTCAAATATTTAAAACGAAGAAGATGAAGTCTCCCGCGGAGAAGAAGCAAGTCAGGAGGCGACGCGTGTGAAAATCCACTAAGTCCGTTTTCAAACACAGATGTACACATGGTGTAGTGGTCAGCGTGTTGGTTCTCAAGGTTTGAAGTCAGGGTCCCGAGTTCGATCCCTATGGACACCAGTTTGCATTCTTTTTTAAAAACTTGCATGTTTTCTATATTTTTCTTATTATTTCAATATTTTCATATTATTTTATTTGTTTCCATAATTTTATTCTGCATTAAAAAATTACCAAAAACATTTTTTCTTTTTACATTATTTTCATAAAAATGTTTATTTAATTTAATAAATTTTAAAACATATTTTTGCATGCATATTTATTTTTATTTATATTTTTGCATTTAATTCACTTTTAATTGCATTTTAATTATTAAATCTTTTCCAAAAAATCCCAAAAAATTATTTTAGTTTATTTATCTTATTTCCAGCCTATATTAATTTTCTCATATTAAAATTTGCATTTTTCTAACATTTCTCTCTTGTTCGATTCATATTGCATTTTCCGATTTCTTCCTTTTGTACTGGTTGATCCGATTCAGACGATTTTCTCTTTATCATTTTATTATTTTATTTTCCAATAATGTAATTGCATATGGGTTGTAATAGTTTTAATTAGGACTTTACTTTCCGCATTTTAAAATTATGTATCTGCCCCAAAGCCATGTAATAGCGTAGGTTTTACTTTCCACACCTTTACATTTCCGCTTTTACATTCCGCATTTTACTTTCCGCACCCTATCAATTGCTAGTAATTAGGCGTGTATGGCAAGATAAAAACGAACATAGCCCATTAACTTCAAGATAATATATCTGAAATCAACACACTTTTTCACACACGCACCCCTTAGGGTAATTCTCTCTCGATGCCTTTCGATTTCAAAATGGTCATGTCCCTCAAACGTAGAGGTATTCTAGCACCGTTGCCTTCCAAACAAATCATCATAGTCCCTTCGATACAAAGATCATAGACCCACGATGTCGCTTCGAATACATGATCTTGACCTCGATTGTCGCCACGAAAATGATGATAGTCCTTCGAATGTGCTAGGATACTTCCTACAAGTTGCTTTCTATGACCATCCGATGTCCCTTCGAATGTCCCGCTTACATCCTACGAATGGAGCTACCTACTAACTAATGGTACGGCTAGCGCTATTCTAAAGGAACGTAGAAGTACAAAAAACGACCAAATTCTGAGTGGGTAATAAGTCTTTTAGTTGCTTGCTCTATCAAATGCTTTTCACACCACACACTTTTTTTCAAAGTTCAAACTTTCTTTTCAAAAACGAAACATTTCCGAACACTTTGTATACACTCCTACATGAGTCATTACAAAGTCAAAGCGAAATGCCTTTTTTCAAAACATTTTTGTCAAACACACAGAAAGCAATTTTAAAAAGTGATCTAGAGCAACTAAGAGCCCATAGATAACTACGGATGAAAAGGGGGGCTAATACCTTCCCTTTCATAACCATTCTCCGAACTCGTAATCTAACGAAGGTCTTTTTTTACTTTTACCTTCCTTAATTGGATAAAAATAAAAGTCGGTGGCGACTCTTGCTATCCGCACATTTGGATACAAAAATCCTACAAAGTCGTTCACCGTATCACGTAATGGCGACTACTGAGATACACCCTAAAGAGAGAATTGCCTTAGGGATTTCTAGATCATTTTTTGCTTTTGTTTGACTTGTATGCTTTATCCTTAAGGGTTGCTTGGGTATTATATTGTTGGGGATCCTACACCCGGATCCGGGTTTCCTTTTAGGTAAGTAGCATTAGATCATCGCGACCGCTAGACGTATAACTAAACGGTCAACATGATGGCTACGTTAGCGTGACACTTTGGTTGTCCCGATACTCTTCATTCCCAAGTTGAAGATAGTATTTGGCTTCGCGTGGTGTCATCAAGCGCTAACTAAACTTTTAGAACCTTAATTGACCCATCTTGGCCATTAGAAGGTAGTGAGATGGCGGCTTTGGTGCAGACTAAGGTTGGTTGATACTCGATGCTACGCTCATTGAGATCGACTTTTGGGACATTTTCGATCGACCACTGCGTCGTATTGAAATAAGCGCCTACGAGAAAGATCGATGATGTGAGATTCCTAGAACCCTTACTATTATAGGACGGGATGAACCAACTCAAACTTTTGGTGGGGTAATCACCTATACCTCATGCAAGCCTTAACCCTAGGCTCATTGTGTGAATTGTTTGTGTAAACATGACATCATGACATCATTTGCATTGCATATCATTTCTAACTATTTCAAGGACCTAGGATTTATCTTTGCTCTGTTTTGTAGGAATTATGGCTTCTAGAAAGACGTCCGAATCAACTTCATGGGTATCCTTCTCACCAAAGATTTGGTTTGAAAATTCCGACCATGCTCGGTTCATCAAAAGACATGGTTATCTACTTGATTTGGTTATCTCGGTTTTGAAGAAGATATGATGCATGTCTATTCCATTCTTTGATCCGAAGCACCATTGCTTTACATTTCAGATTATCGTTGGTTCCTACCTTAGAAGAGTTCTCTAAGCTACTTGGGATACCTATTCTTGACCAAATGCCATTCACCGGCTTAGAAAAGGTTCCTAAGTACGAAGACATTGCATCAGCCTTACATCTTAAGCGTTCAGATATCGAAGTCAATTGGGAAACTAGAAGTGGAGTTAAGGGTTTACTTTCCAAGTTCTTAATTAAGAAAGCCCGAGAATTCCTCAAAGTTATGAGTTTCCATGCATTTGAAAATATTGTGGCCTTGCTAATTTATGGTTTGGTTCTATTTCCTAACTCGGATCAATTCATAGATGTCAATGCCATCAAGTTGTTCCTTACCCGCAATCCAGTGCCTACTTTACTTGGAGACATCCTGCATTCTCTCCACACTCGTACTACTAAGAGACAAGGAACTCTCATGTGTTGTGTACCGTTACTTTCCAGGTGGTTTATTTCGCACCTTCCTCCATCAGTTTTGAAGAACGAACAAAGGTTGAGATGGTCTCAAAGGTTAATGTCACTCTCTCATTCCGATATCCGTTGGAATCTTTTCTCTCAAAAGGACTTCACATTCATTGAGCGTTGTGGAGAATTCCCTAATGTACCGCTACTTGGTATAAGGGGAGGTATCACTTACAACCCTTCTTTAGCTCTATTTGGTTTTGCTCAAGAGATGGTCCACATGATATGCTTCTCCAAGATGTTGTGTTCGATTACAATCACGATCTCCGTTACGAAGGTTTATACATGCTTGGGGCATGGTAAAGAAGACGATACCAAGACTTTGGGGCACCGAACTCCATTCCTTGGGAACCTTACCTCAAATGGGTGCGAGCTCGAGCTCAAAACCTCATGATGCCATTCACGCTGTTTTACCAAGAATTATGGAACTGCTATAGGTGACGTACCTATCCTTCTCCATCCCGACATGCCTACGATTTTGAAGACTTGAAGAGATCCTGGATTCACTTAAAGAAGAAAGGATACCTTTGAAGCTCAATGTTATGCAAGCGAGAAGAAAGTGTTAGAGTTGACCAAGCTACTTCACGAGGAGCGAAACATCAACGCTACATCGGCACCAAAGCGCCCATGGGAGACTTAGAGCTTTAGGATGTTTATGTTTTCTTTTATTGTTTTGAACTATCCCTTGTACTTAAAAAGAAAAAGAGGAATAACAAAAGAGGTACTAATAAATGTTTGTTCATTGCTTGTTTAACAAATTTAAATCTCTTAGGTCCTTGAAAACATTGCATTGCATTCGCATAAACATTGCATATCATAGCATAACATTGCATCACAGTACATTGGATTGGTTTTCTCATTTGCTCGCTATTTATTTTAGCGAAATGGCTCTTGAACAGATGTCAAAGATCTTCAAGCTCGAATGCTCGGCAGATGTTCACCAACTTGGTCCAAGGCCGGAAGATTTGAAGCTCATCAACAAGAAGAAGAAGGTTGGTCTCCTCAACATGGGTAGACGTTTCAAGGGGTCCAAAGGTGGTCATCGGATCGAGCTCTAAAGGAAGTGTCCATACCGAGGGGAGTACCAGGGTGATGAAGGTGATCGTGAGCCAAAGGAGGAGAGGATCACTCGATTATAGCCAACACTGATGAAGATGACAAGTACAAACAACTTGAAGACCGTCAATCTGTGGAAAACTTGAAAATGTCCGGGCTGAACTTTGATGATTTGAGTCTTGTTCCTGGTGTTGTGATTCCTCCCAAATTCAAGGTTCCTACTTTTGCTAAGTATGATGGCATGTCTTGCCCAAAGCTGCATTTGAAGTCCTATGTCCAGAAGATCAATCCCACGATGAGAAAGTTGTAGATGCACTATTTTCAAGAGAGTTTGTCCGGAACCCAGTTGGAATGGTACTATCAGCTAGAGAATGACCGTACCCGTACTTGGAGTGACTTAGCTGATGCTTTCTACAGACAGTATGAGTACAATGCTGAATTGATGTGAAGATCGATGATGAAGATCAAGCGTTGTTGTTGTTGTGCGCGTTGCCCAGATCACATGCTCACTTCAAAGAAACTCTCTTGTATGGAAGGGAGTCCCTGACCTTTGAAGAAGTTCAATCAGCCTTGTATTCGAAGGACTTGAACGAACAAAAGGAGCGTAAACCTTCGACGGTTGGAGAAGGTTTGGCCATTAAAGGAAAATTCTTGCGAAAGGATAATAAGTTCGACAAGAAGAAAGGTAAAAGTCAGTAGAAGTTTTATAGTGGTGAAGCATCTGGTATTCGATGCTATCATTGTAAGAATGAGGGTCATACAAGAAAAGTGTGCCCTAAACGCCTGAAAGATCATGGAGGAAAGGATAATGGCAATGCAACTATTATTTAAGATAATTTCGACTCATCTGATGTTCTTATGGTTACGAGCAGCAACCCGTTGAAGGAGTGGATTATGGATTTTAGGTGCACTTGGCACATGACTCCAAACAAAGACTTGTTCGAGGAATTATTCGATCAAGATGGTGGATCTGTATTGCTTGGAAACAACAAAGCTTGCAATATTGTGGGTATTGGATCTATGAGATTCAAACTCCATGATGAGTCAATAAGGTTATTGACTAAAGTTAGGTATGTACCTGATTTGAAGAGAAATTTGATTTCTCTTAGTGAATTCGACAAGAAAGGATATGTTTTTCAAGGAGAGAAAAGTATCCTAAGAGTCATGAAGGGGTCGAAGGAAGTCTTGAGAGGCGTGAAGAAACAAGGCTTGATACCCTTGAGGTTGAAGTTGTAAGTAGTTCGACAAATGTTGCATCCATGAAACCTTTGTCGAAGACACAAATTTGGCACATTAGATTAGGCCATGTCAATGAAAGGGGTCTGGTCGAATTGGGGAAACAAAATTTTCTTGGTGGAGACAAAGTCGAAAAGCTGAATTTTGGTGAACCCTGTGTACTTGGAAAATCTTGCAGAGTAAAGTTCAACAAAGGAAAACAAAGAACACATGGATCCCTTGATTACATCTATGATGATCTTTGGGTGCCTACAAGGTGTCCATCACATTCAGGAGCAAAGTATTTTCTATCCAGAGTAGATGACTATTCTAGAAAGTTATGGATATTCATTCAGAAGACTAAGGATGAAACTTTTGAGAATTTCAAAGGTTGGAAGACTCTGGTCGAAAATCAAACTGGCAGAAAGGTCAAGAGGTTGAGAACAGACAATGGTCTTGAATTTTACAATGAGGCATTCAACAGCTTTTGTGTTGCCTCTGGTATTACAAGGCACAAAACTACTGCAGGTACTCCATAACAAAATGGTTTAGCTGAAAGGTTTAATCGAACCATCTTGGAGAGAGTTAGATGCATGTTGACTAGTGATGGGTTAAAGAAGATGTTTTGGGCTGAGGCTGTTTCAACAACAACATATCTGATAAACACATGTCCTTCGACTGTGTTAGATATGAAGACACATGAAGAAGTTTGGTTGGGACATCCACCAAATCTCGACAAATTGAGAGTATTTGGCTGCGTAGCCTATGCTCACCAGTCGAGATGTTGTTTTCAATGAACCTGAAATGGATTTCAAGAAAATAGATGATGTTGGTCGAAGTGGAGAAGTATCTGACGAAGAGCTGGAACAGGTAGAGATTCTTGTTAAGATGGAGCACGTTAATGTTGAATTGCATATCCTAGATAAAGTCGAAGAAGCAGATGATGCTGATGAAGTTGAGGAAAATACCGATGACTATCTATTGGCAAGAGATAAGACACAAAGATTCATCAAACCACCTGAAATATTTTGGTATGCAAATCTTATACCTTATGCCTTAATCTCTGCAAGTGAGGTTCTAGACGAAGAACCAAGAGACCATAAGGAAGTTATGAGGAGTCGAAATAAGACTGGATGGCTGAAGGCCATGGATGATGAGATGAAGTCTCTTCGTGATAAAAACACTTGGGAATTGATCAAGAAGCCTGTTGGAGCCAGGTTAGTTAGTTGTAAATGGATTTTCTAAGTTAAGGAAGGAATCGAAGGAGTAGCGTCAAAAAGATACAAGGCAAGGTTGGTTGCAAAGGGTTTCACTCAGAAAGAAGGTGTAGACTTTAATGATGTGTTTTCTCCTGTTGTGAAGCATAGTTCCATTCGAATGTTGCTTGCCATGGTGGCAGAGTTCGATCTTGAACTGAAATAGATGGATGTGAAGATTGCGTTCTTGTATGGTGATCCAGATGAAATAATCCTGATGAGGCAACCTGAAGGGTATGTCGAAAAGGGAAAGGAAGATTATGTGTGCAAATTGAATAGATCTTTACATGGGCTTAAACAATATCCTCGATAGTGGAATATGAGATTCGACAAATTAATGGAACGCATAAGTTTCGTTAGAAGTCAGTTCGACCACTATGTTTACTTCAGATTTCGTCCTAGTAATTCATTTGTCATTTTGTTGCTTTATGTTGATGATATTCTCATAGCAAGTAACAATGTCGAAGAGGTAATGAGGGTGAAGTCTGAACTCAATAAGGAGTTCAAAATGAAGGATTTGGGAGCAGCTTCCAGGATTCTTGGGATTGACATTCGAAGAGATAGAAAGTAGTCGAAATTATGCTTATCTCAAGAGGCATATTTACGGAATATTCTCGAAAACTTTGGTATGTCTAATTCGAAACCTGTTGTGACTCCAATAAACCCTCAATTCAAGCTAAGTATTGATCACTGTCCCAATACTGAGTTTGAAAGAGCTTATATGAATAACATCACATATGCTAATGTAGTAGGTTCTTTGATATATATTATGGTTTGTACTAGACCCGACATAGCATATGCAGTAAGTCTTGTAAGCAGGTACATGGAGAATCTTCGAAAGGCTCACTGGAAAGCATTAAAGTGGATTCTAAGGTACATAAATGGGTCTCTGAACAGAGTCTTAATTTATGGTGGAGCCTTGGGTGAAGACAGAAAAGCAGTAACCGAAGGATATGTCGATTCTGATTATGCCGGTTGTATGGATTCCAGAAAATCTATTTCTGGATATGTTTTCACTTTGTTTGGTACAACATTAGTTGGAAAGCAACACTTCAGAAGGTTGTTGCATAATCAACCACTGAAGCGAAATATATTGCTTTAACTGAAGTTGTGAAAGAAGCATTGTGGCTTGAAGGTTTTGCTAAGGAGCTGAAAATTCAAGGTGAAGTTATCACTTTTAAATGTGATAGTCAAAGTTCAATACACATGTCGAAGAATTCAGCCTATCATGAGCGAACCAAGCACATTAATGTGAGGCTGCATTTCTTCAGAGGGATAATCGAGCGTGGAGAAGTCCAAGTGCTGAAGATTTCGACAAATCATAATGTTGCTGATATGATCACCAAGACATTGCCTAGTTGCAAGTTTTTCCATTGTATGCAGTTGATAAAGCTGCATGAAGAAAACTAGGTAGTTAGTTGATAATAGAGTTTGTTCCAAGGTGGAGATTTGTGAGATATTGGATCGAACTCTATTGGGTCGAAGGTAGTATCTTGGTTTGACGGTTCGACAGAGTTTAGCATACAGTCGAAGGTTGATCACATGTTGTTGTCGAAGTGTTACAAGTTGTATTTGAAGTGTGTTCTAGCTTATAGTGTTGAAGGATACTAGGATTGTTAGTATCGAATTGGGCCTGTTTGTTATGTCCAATTGGTTAAGTTAGCTTGTACCCTAAGTTAGCTTGTAATGGGTATTTGTGATAAAAGCCCATTAGTTTGGTATGTTAGGTTTATTATAAATACTCCCTCCGTTCCTTTTTAAGTGTCGTTTTAGAAGAATTTTTTTGTTTCTATTTAAGTGTCGTTTTCAACTTTAATGTCATAATTTATCAATTATACGCTTACTTTCTCAATAAATGAGAGAGAGAGTATGGGTGAATTTATTATGAAAGAGAAAATAAATGAGGGTATAATAGAAAAATTGACTCTAATAATCCACTATCTTGGTTGAAGATCTTTATGCTAAAACGACACTTAAAAAGGAACAGAGGGAGTAGCATACTAGTCTCTCATCATTGCATACTGTAAATCCTATTTTAGGGTGAGAGGGTTATTTGTTATTCTTGTATACTTGTAATCTTATTTCAAGAGTAAGGAAAGAATAGCAGTTAATAACCAATCTTTGTGTTCATCGTGTTCTTCATTTTTTCCCTACCCTAATTATTTTTTGATCATTAAGCAACAAGTTTAAATTTTGTTCTAAGGCATCCGATTCATAACATTAAATACATCATTGTAAGAAAATTTAAAGGTTACATCATCATCCTGATGTTTTTCCATTAGACGGGTGTTAGATTTTTCTTCTTCATCAATTGAGAATTCTATATCATTGTATCCCCATGCGACATATGCCTTCTTATTCTTTTTATTTCTTTTGGGTTTCTAATTTGCCCTTTTGAGTATATAGCAGTTTGTTTTATATGTCCTATCTTTCCACAATTGTAGCATGTTGGAATGAATGCTTTTTCTCCATCTTTTTCTTGTTCTCCTGCTTCCTTTTACTCTTCCTTTATACATTTTTTGAAATTATTTACTACAAAAGCCACATCATCATTTGAGGTGGATGTTCCAACTTTAAGAGTTATACATTTAGTTTTCTTGCTTTCTTCATCATCTATGGCCAATCTTTTGAGCTTCATTTCGTGTTCTTGCAATTTTCCAAACAGAGTATGTGTGTCCATAGTCGCTAAATTCTTTGAGTAAAAAATTATGGTGACTTTACTTTTCCAATTGTGATTGAAGCATCTAAGAACTTTTATGACTAATTCTTCATCTGAGAATGTTTTCCCTAGAGTCCTCATATGACTTTGAATATGAGTAAATCATGTTTGCATTTGATTTATGTTTTTTTCGAGTTTAATTATGAAAAGATAATATTTATGGGTTAATGCGCCCAACCTTGCCATCTTTATCTTAGTAGTTCCTTCATGGTAATTTGGAGGATGTCCCACATTTTTTTAGCAGTTTCGCAGTGAGAAAATCACAATAAATCATCAAGACAGAGCGCGGTGGTGATACTATTCTTAGCTTTTAAATCACGTTGCAAATGCTCTTTATATTATTTGAACCAATCCTTTTCAGGCTTATTTACTAAAACACCATAACCAGTGTGTGTAAGAACAATGGTCCTTCTTTCACAACATTCAAAATACCACAATCAATTCATTCTATGAAAATTTTCATTTTCTCTTAAGAATACATTTGAACAAGTAAAGAAAAAGTGTTAAGTCAGTTATTAAGATTTTTTTATTAAGATTTAGTTAGTAAATATATTGTTGAGTAACATAACAAAAGTAAACAAATTAAATATAAATAAAAGATTAATTTAAGATTGCTAAGATTTATTATTTTAAAGGTTTTATTAAAGAAAATCTTCATTAAATATAGATATGAGATTTTAAAGGTTAAAAGATTACTAAACTTATCTATCTTGTATTTTGTTTTTATTTCAATTCAAGAGGTATTCTGGATTTTTCACTAATCTTATGAATACAAAGTTATTTTGAACCTTAAATCTTAATATTTTGACACTTATCTCCAACACAACTTAAAAAAATGTTCTATAAGACAATTAAAGAAATTATTTTTAACCAAAATAAAACTTAGGAGAAATAAGATTATTTTAAGAACCAAAAAGATATCTTAAAGGTATTGCACCTTAAGGCTATAAATGACCACACAACCACTTACAAATTATTCTCCAATAAAATTTCACTAAAACATTAAGGCAACCATTGAAGAAATAAATTTCTAGTGAGATAACTTATCATAAATTAACCAATGAAAATAAAAATGTGACATGATTTAATGAGAAAATCAACATTTTTACTACCAATTTAGGAAAATCATTATAAAAAATTTAAATTTAAATTAAAAATAACAAATAATTAATTGTAATTATTCATAAATAAATAGAAATGATAATATGTAATTGTTAATCCATTCACAGTCATAAACTATGTACCAATTTAGGAAGGAAATCCATATATAATATTAGTTAAAAGCCTAAACAAGCCTTAAAAATTATTGCAACCTTTAGAGACTCTTTAGAGATATAATCACTTCCCACAATCACAAGTGAAAAAACCACCATTACAACAATAACAAGAAATTACTCCAACTTCTAAACTCTCAATTTCGATTAAAGATTTTACATAAAATTTAAAAAATTAATAAAATTTGCAAAATTATAAAAATAAGTTAAAAACAAAAATTATAAACTTTTTAAATTTAACAAAATCAACAAAATTAAAAAACTAAGACAAAATTTTAATAATTGTGAAAATTAAATCTTTTAGGTTAATATTATATATATGCTAAAATTCACATTCAAATCACCAATAACATTTTTATTATGGTCGAGATACATATGCATTAAAATTAAAAATTTTGTTTATTTCCAAATTTTTCAATCTTAGTTTATTTCATGTTTCAAAATTTTCTTTAAAAATCTTCTAATGTTTTTATTACAAAAGTCAATTAAATGGAAATACATTTTTTTGCTTTAATATTACAAACTTAATTTTTTGTTGGTTAATTAATTTTATAAATCTTTGTTTCAAAACTTTAAATTATGTCTTGGTCAATTTAAAAGAGTTAATCAAATATTTATGTTTAAATCATGGAAATAATTTTATTTTGAAAAAGGCATTTTTGACTTAAAATTAGCAGTGTTGGTTGTTTCTTTAGAAAATTCCTTACATTATTAAATTGAATTTGGGTCAAATTATTGGTAATAGTATGGGTTACGATGGTTATAGGTTTTCCAGAAAACACCAGAAACAATGTTGTGTTTTTGGTTCTAATTGTAAAAGATTAGATTTATGAAATGGTTTTATTATTATATAAATTGGTTAAGGAAGAGGATCCAAGTTCAATATTGTTGGGTTTTTTAAAAACATTGGTATATAATCCATTTTGTCATCGATTGTTGCATTATTAATTTGAAACTATTTTGGTTAAGTGTTTGTTGTATCTTTAACTGAACATTATTTCTACTATTGAAGAATCTAATAATCCATCCTTGTGTATTTGTTTTCATTTTTTTCATCGTTGTTTCTTCTTTTCATTCTCGTTTTTTTTGTTCTACATATTCACTCCTTATTTGTTGATGGATGAAGTACTTTTCTATAGGAATGGAAATTCATTTTTTTTCGTAGCTTAATATAGTCACTCACTATTTAATTTTATTTGAAGGTTTATAGGAATGGAAATCACTTACAACTTCTATGATACCCATAGATTGATGGCCAGAGCCAATTTTGTTGAAGGTGATGTTCTTGACAACATCTTGACTGACTTATGGGTAATTGGTTTAACTGAATAATGTTGGGAACATTACAAGAATATATATTATTAAGATATATAATATAAAGTTATCGATCTATATGGCTAACAAAGATTTGATATATATAATATTATATATATATATATATATATATATTGTTTTTGATCTAATGTCAATCCACTCACCAAAAACCCGAACATCCGACCGAGAAGTTGTACCGTGAAGTTGCGGCAAAACGTCCAATTGGTTTTCCCAACTTGAACATTTGAGTTTTTTTTTATTTTTTAACAAATAATAAATGAACCAAGTTTTTAAACTTTTGATAAATCCCAATTTGGCTGGGGACTAAATAAATCCTCACATTTGTTTTATATCCATTATTTTATTATTTTGTGTTTTAATTAAATCTTAATCTCTCTCATTATAATCATTTTAGATTTCATCAAACGGCAAAGTGGCCTAGCGATATACTATATTGTTTAGCAACCAAAGTAATCTTGGTTGAAATCTTAGTCAAGGTAAGAATTTTGGAATTTAGAATATGTATTACTACCATGTACACTAACATAGTGTTTCATGCAAATAAACGGAAGAGTTATGTTACCCAAATAAAGATATTTGGATATAGAATTGTTTCACATTATTAATGTGTTGATCAAATATCTTAGGTCGTAAGCTTGATTTGTTTCCTTATATAACATAAAAAAAAATGAATTAAGGTCTTTTTAATGCTCGTTATTGATTGTGTCGTAGATATAATCAATTATATAATACAAAAATAAAAGGTTTTCAAATTAATTAATCATAATAATCAATGGTGATTACGATGAGTTGTAGTAACTATATAGAATCTATTATCATTATTCATAATCTTGAGATGTCTTGAAAATTTCAAACCTTGTGAAGTCGTTTATATATTGTTGATCCTATTGTTAATATCAACACTATAAAACTATATCAAGCTTTTGTTCAAATAGTTGAATAAGAATCGTTTAGTTTGTTGGTTGATCTTATCATAGTTTTATAGTAATTCAATTGACATGAACCGTAATTTAATTCAATTGATTTTTTATTTTTAATTGTTTATTTTTTGTTTTTTTAATTTTTATTAATTATTCGGTTCAATTATAGTTTAACAATTTAATAATAAAGTAAACGTAGATTTGTTTTTCTGTTTGATAGAACTTTTCTTGGATACCATTTCTGATTGAACTATAATCGGTGGATCTTTTGTTAAATTTTAATATATTTAAATGTTTTAAACAATAAGATCAGGGTACATTTAAATTACGTGTTTCAATTGAAAAAGGAAACATGTTATCAAAACAACAACTGGAAAGTGAAACAAAATTCCAATTGTAACCTATTTGTAATTATTCATAAAAAAACATGAAGAAAAGATTATTATTGATTTAATTATATCTTTTAACTTAAAGAAGAAAGAGGCACGACTGTAAATGAAAATAGATCAGAAGCATGCGTCAAAGTTCAATGCTTCAAGCTTCCAAAATAGAATATTTTTTTGTAGTATTATTCTTTTTTAGCTGCGACTTTAACTAACCATACAACAATAAAAAATAATAATAATGAAAAAACAATTGATATGTTTCACCTACCAAGAAAAACTCCGATGAACAAAGAAGACATAGTCATTGTTACTTTATTTTTATCATAATAGTACAAGTCAATAATAATTCAATAATTAGATTTTTTAAGAAATAAATAGAGATTTTATATGGGTAATAAAAACTACAATAAAAACTACAATAAAAAACAAAAAAAAATTCTTAAAAAATTTAACAGTATTGCATAAACAAAATAATTAAAATGAAATGGTAATCTAGTTAAGAAAGGAAAATTAGGTATTGGAGGAAGTAGAGAGAAAAAGTGATTAGTAGTTTAATTAAGAAAGAAGTTAAAGTTAAGCAGTGAGAAATAGGAATGGAAAAGATAGAAAGAGACGAAAAAGTCCATGCTGGCAAAAGATTCTCTTCCTCATTCATTCACATCTTTTCATTTTCCCACCCCACTGAGACACCCCTGTAACTGTACTACCATTTCCACTATCATCTCATCTCCTCGTGTTTAATAATAACACCAATCTTCATTTTCAATCACACTTCAAACCCTAATTTCAAATTTGGGATCATTTCCTATGGGTTGTACCAGCTCCAAGCTGGACGATCTCCCGGCCGTCGCTCTCTGCCGGGAACGCTGCACCTTCCTCGACGAAGCCATCCACCAACGCTACTCCCTCGCCGCATCTCACGTCGCTTACATCAATTCCTTAACCGCAATTGGCCACTCTTTGAACGCTTTTATTCAACATGATAGGGCTTTCTCCTCTTCCGCAGCCGTGTCAGCGTTATCGCCGCCACCTTCCCCTCCTCCTAAAAACCACCACATCTCTACCAAACACTCTTCCCCTTCCCCACCTCACTCCGATTCCGGTTCTCATCTTCATTTCCACTCCGATTCCGACGACGACCACGATGGAGATGAAGAACACGATGATTTTCATTCTCATTCTCCTTCTCCTTTACATCTCCCTCATAAAAATAACGATAATTACTACAACGATTCACCTCAACAGCATCAATATCATAATAATCTTCATATGAATTTCATGAAGAATAAACCTCCTCCTGCTTCTTCAATCGTCTATGAACAAAGACCCATGAGTAACCAAACTGTTTATGTCGGTGAATCATCTTCATCTTTTTACAACCCTTATCAACAACAACCATATCAACAACCGTATCAACAGCCATATCAGCAACCATATCCATATAACAACAATAACAACAACAACAATAGTAACTACTATGGATATCCAAATCCTCCTCCTTCTTCATCCTTCTATGGATCTTCACCTCCTCCCGTGGCTCCTTCTTCGAAACCAGCTCCGGCTCCGCCGTCTCCTCCAAGAACTTCAACTTGGGATTTTCTCAATTTCTTTGACAGTGAGGAAAAGTACTATCCTCAGCCTAATTACACGCCGTCCGCCACGCCTAGTCGTCCAAGCCGTGATTCGAAGGAGGTGAGGGAGGAAGAAGGGATCCCTGACTTGGAAGATGAGGATGAGGTTGTTAAACAGGTTCATGGAGATCAAAAGCTTGCTGACCCTCCTAATCATTCTCATGATCACGGTGGCCATCTTCATGATGAAGAAGATGAGTCTGAAGTGGAATATGAGGTTCATGTGGTGGATAAGAAAGTTGTTGATGACGATGATAAGCCTAAGGCTAAACCTAAGCCCAATTCTGCATTTCGACCCGGTTCTAGGAATCCCCTTGAAGTTGCTAAAGAAATTCAGATTCTTTTTCAGAGGGCTTCTGATTCCGGTTCACATATCGCGGATATCCTTGAAGTTGGAAAGCTTCGTTATCATCACAAAGGTTGCTATTTTGATACATTTTTTCTCTTTCAATTTTTCAGATGATACATTTTTCATTCCTGATTTGGTGAATTGACTTGAATTGAATTGACTTAACTTGACTTGTGCATACGAAACAGCTACTTCCAAGATGTTACATCTGGTTGCACCCTCGTTGTCTGTGGTGTCTTCTGCTTCGAAAAATGCCCAATCCACCGATCCTAACAACACGGATCTTGATGTTGAACTCACTATCAGGTCGAGAAATCTTTCCTCTACACTCCACAAGCTATATCTCTGGGAGAAGAAACTCTATAATGAAGTTAAGGTGTGTTATGTCATATCTATCACTAAATTAAATAACCAATCTGGTTCCAAGTTCCAACATTTTAGTCTAAATAGCTAGTTTGAATCCATACATCAAGAGAGAAATAATTGATTTTTTGCTCTTTCAGTATGAAATCCAATGACCCTACTAAGTTTAGTAATGTTTTGCCGTCTCAAATGTTCTTTGTTAGCTATCCTGTCCTTACAAACAAGGCTTTTTCATTGTTTATTTGTTGGCAGTCAGAGGAAAAGATGCGGGTCGTGCATGATAGGAAGTGTCGCAAACTGAAGCGATTGGATGAAAGGGGTGCTGATTTTAATAAAGTTGATGTGACTCGAACTGTGATTAGGGATCTGTCCACAAAAATAAGTATGGCAATCAATGTTGTTGACAAGATTTCTATGACGATAAATAAGATAAGGGATGAAGAACTATGGCCACAGCTGAAGGGATTAATCCAAGGGTATGTCAACTTAACACTTTCCAATCTTAAATTTTCTCTATTCCTGATGCTCTATACTATAATTGCCCCCTGTACTTATATTATTGTTCATATTTAGAAAAATGTTATGTTGTGTGCCTTATGTACAAAAGTTTGCTTGATATAATTTCAATTTTGGAAATCAATTATGAACTTATTTTGACCAATTATGATAATAAAAAGGAGAATTAGGTAAGCAGTTTCTAGTTATATTGGTGACCCGGGAGAGTTGCAGCTCTGTTGCTGTTGTATAATGAGCTAGTCATGCATGATACTCTTTCCAGGGGTACTTTCCATTTTTAGTTTTAGTAGTTTGGATTTTCTTCCAGCAACTGAGCTATGTGCCTGACCCCATAAAATATTAGAGAAAGATTTAATGGAATGATTGTTAAGATTCTTTTCCATCAGTGTATGTGTATCTCTTCTATATTTTAACTCTCGTGAAATGAGTTTGAAGTATTGATGCACTATGTCCATAATTCTTTGATAACCATTATGAAATTAGTGTTGTTAACCATCTGCAATCTACGAGCAATTTCTGATATAAACAAATACTAATCCATCTTCTGACATCATTTCTTGAATAAGTGGGTTGGAGTGGACAATTGAATTCAGACTCTTTTGATGCTCCTCCTCATGTTACCTAATGTACAAGATTCCTTGTTGTCACCACTGGTGTCCTTATTTGACTAACTAGACGTAATGTTGTCACACATGCCCATCTCTATTCATTTTATTTTTGTCTTTGTATGTGTTTGAATTCACGTTAGAAAACCGAATCACGGTGGAAAACTGTATCTCAACACAAAAAGACATGAAAATAATGAAACAACTATTTAAAGCTTTTGAGTTGAAGTTGGTTTTCAATGTGATTTTGATCAAATTGATGGGCATCCAAACACATACTTCAATTATTGTTCTCATTTTCTTTGAAGCTATTTTTTGTGTATGACTAGACATGCATATGATATTCATTCAACCACTAAAAATTTTGAGGTGTTTGTGTACAACATTTGGTATACATGCGGTATATATAACATACTTATTTTCAGGTTTAACAGAATGTGGAAATCCATGCTTGAATGCCATCATAATCAGTGCGAAGCAATTAGAGAAGCCAGAATCCTGAGTTCTGTTGCATCCAGAATGAAAAGCGGTGATAGTCATCTTCAAGCTACCAAGCAGCTCGAACAAGAGCTTATCAATTGGACTTTCCAATTTGCTGGCTGGATAAGTGCCCAGAAAGGTTATGTCAGAGCATTGAATAATTGGCTACTGAAATGTCTCCTGTATGAACCTGAAGAAACATCCGATGGCATAGTCCCTTTCTCCCCTGGTAGGATCGGCGCTCCCCAAATATTTGTAATATGTAATCAGTGGTCTCAAGCTTTGGATAGAATATCTGAAAGGGAAGTTGTTGATACCATGCATGTATTTACCATGAGTGTCCTTCATATCTGGGAACAAGATAAGCTTGAATTGCATCAGCAGCTGGTACAGAACAAGGATCTTGAGAGAAAAGTGAGAAATATAGACAGAGATGACCAGAAGCTGCAAAAGCAAATTCAGGCGTTAGAGCGGAAGATAATCATGCCATCTGGGGAAGGTAAAGGTCTCTCTGTTTCTGAGAATATCTTATATCAGAGTGACAAAAGCAGTAATCTACAGGCTAGTTTGCAGCGGATTTTCGAGGCAATGGAGAGATTTACTGACGAATCTGTGAGAGCTTATGAGGAGTTGCTGCAACGTAGTGAAGAAGTTAGTGCCCCTCGAAATCATGAATGAGTTCCTGAGGTTGTACTTTAATCGAAGTTTAAACCATATCCTCAACATTTTTTAAGAATAGAATCTCTCCTGCTATTTGCTTTTCTTTACAACACTGTTTTGGGAGGAGGGGTTGGATTTGACTTCCCTATTGCATCCTGGCATTGATTCATGCATGTTTTGAAAGAATAGTTCAGCAGAAATCTTTCAATATGCTAAGGAGAATTTTGCTTTTGATGCAAGACGGGACAGTGGAATTTGTTGTCAGACAAGAGATACTTCAGGGTTCGAAAGTTGGAGGCCGGAGGTGTACAATTGCTATTTGGTTACTCATCAGAGTCTACAAGGGAAGTTATCTTGACTAACCACACAGGTTTGGACTGTTTGAGCTATGAAAAGACAAGATCCTTCCTACACACATCTAAAGGGTCTTTCTTTCTGAATTCGAAAACAGAAATATGTGCTCAGCTGAAAGGCGGACTTTCAGCTCCGTGACCCCGGGCAAATCCTGTGATGATAATGGAAAGGGTTCTCAAACTGAAGCAGTAGAATGAGCTTACAAATGAAAGAAAAGAAAACTCTGGTGAGCAATTGGACAAGTCTCACTCGCACGATGAACATATTAGCTGGCTGTCCGAGTGGCGCTAGTCACTGAATGCATGCATGCCCATTATTGATTCCTGTATAAAATTATGTTCCTTTCATAAAATTATTTGTTCTTTTAAGTTAAATTACTGTACAGATTACTTATTGAGGACTGGGCAAGCTTTAATGGAAACACATTTTGAATAAAGTATCATTTTTCATCCTCTTTTGTTATGGCTGATAACTGTTCAATTGAATAGAGAATTCCATTGATAAAGTGGTTCTCTTAAAAGTGTCCTTTATTATGAATTTTTTAATTTAGATTCCCTGCTGTGTTGTGGTGGGTGTGAGAAGGAGGAGATCTCTCATCATATTTTATAATAGTTATGAATATCTTGTCTCCTACTTAATTATGTTTTTTTTTTCAGACTCGTCAATTTTGTGATGTTCTTAGGAGCAGTAAGAATATGAGAGTGAGTATGGATGAATGAATGCTTTGTGATTGACATGTGTATGAGGTATTTCAGAAGAAAGAAATAATCCAATTTTCAACCAGAAAGATTTATCACCGGCACAAATTATTTTTAGTTCTTCTGTGAACAACCTTAATTTTTCTTGTATTTTGTGGCGTTTGGGGAGATGTTGGAATATGCCTTAAAATTCTTTGATGATGAAGATTGCATAATATCGCAAAAATCGGAAGTTTCATAAAATTGGTCAAAAAGTCGAAAAACTAAAAATTAAAAAAAGTTCATAAAATTGGTGAACAATAAAATTATTGAAAATATGGTCGTACAATGATAATAATAAATCGATCATTGAATAGTGATTGTACGAACATTGAATTGTGACTGTACGTGCATCATTGAATAGTGATTGTACGAACATTGAATTGTGACTGTACGTGCAGTGAATAGTGACAGTACGGACGATGAATAATGATTTCAATTTTTTTGGACTTTTTCGGCAATTTTTCTGTTTTGCGTGTTTCAGACTCTTTCAGTTCGGTCCATGGTGTGATTGGATTGTGATTTGGGCTTCAGTTGTTGAGTAATTTCTATTATAAATATGTATTTAAGGTATAACATAATAGTTTTGGTTATTCTCAAGGAAATCTTAAAAATGCATAGGATTTTGACAATTTTCAAGAGAAACCTTAGAAAAACAAAGATTTTTGGGAAACCTTTGGAGTTACCCAAGGGAATTAAGAAACACTTGTTTATCTCTTGGATTTGAGTTATTCATATATTGAAGGTTGAAGAGGTTGAGAAACAATTGGTGGAAAACACTTGTTTACATCTTGAGTTTGGATTATCTATATATTGAAGGTTGAAGAGGTAGGAAAAGACTTGGGTAGAAAATAAGATTAATTTTTGGGCGCCTTCAATGTTTTTATTGGGAACTTGAAGGAAAGTGTTATTTTCTTGTAACTCATCTATAATCTTTTGTAACAACTTTCTGAGTATAGTGAATTTGAGAGTTGCTCTCTCCCTCAGAGTAGATTGTTTGATCGAATGGGATAGACAAACCTTCGTCCTTTTCTCGCCTTATTCTAGTATGTTATCTATGTACAAATTATTATTGTTGTAGATTATTTATTTTGGTTGCTAGTACTTTTTGCCTCACATATTAATATTGAATTTTGTCCTAATTTACAACAAGAATCACAACAAGTGGAGGGTTGAGCGTGAAGCGAATGGGTATTATTTACAATTGAGCACCATGGTTAGAAGTGTGATCGAGAAATTTTCTGATAACAACGACTTCGGCCTATTGAAAATCAAGATGCAAGCAATTTTAATTCAAGAGAAGTGTATCGATGCTTTAAAGAGTGAACCATTGATGTTTGAAGGGCTTACACAAGTATAAAAGATTGAGGGTCAGTAGTGCCATTATTTTGTGCTTCAGGGATAAATTTTTAAGAGAATCGTTAGGGAGCAAATTGCGGTTGCTATGTGGGCAAAACTCGAATCATTGTATATGATAAAGTCTTTGACCCACAGGTCGTATCTGAAATATCAACTATATTCATTCAGAATGGTGGAGAAGAAATCCATAGTTGAGTAACTTACGAAATTTCACAAGATTATTGGTGATCTTGAGAATATTGAAGTGAAGATTGAAGATGAGAACAAGGTTTTGCTCCTATTGAGTTTATTATTCAGATCCTTTAAGAACTTTAAGGATATCCTTCTTTATGGTTAGGAATGTATTATTATTTTGGATGAAGTCCACGCGGCAGTGAAATCTAAAGAATTTTCAAAGTCGAAAGATTTGAAAATTGAAGATAGTGGTGAAGGCTTAAATATGTCAAGAGAAGGAGGTGAGCGTAAAGGGATGTCCAAATCAAAGAGGACTGACAAGTCAAAGGTAAAATGTTTTAATTGTCAAAAAGTCTGTTACTTTAAAAGGGATTGTCCCGAGAAAAATGTCAATGAAGATTATGTTCAAGATGCATTTACCTTGGGGGAGGAAAGTTATGAGGATGCCGGTGCACTAGTAGTACCAAGTTTGGAAATTGGAGATAATTTAATTATTGACTTAGGTTGCTCTTATCACATGTGTACAAGAATATAATATTTTGAAAATTTGAAGGTGGTGCAAGGTGGAGTAGTACGCCTTGGTGATAATAAGGCTTGCAAGGTTAATGGTATTGATATATAGTCAAACTTTAAATGTTTGATGATCGTGAACTTCTTATTCACAGTGTGAGGTATGTTTCAGAAATCAAGCGAAATTTGTTATCTATACGTATGTTTGATGATCTAGGTATAATACTACAGTTGAATAACGAGTGTTGAAGATATTGCGTGATGAATTGATTAATGATGAAGAGTTTAAAATATGTGGTCTAAGGGTTTGGGTTGGGATGTCGTCTCTCTCTCTCTCTCTCTCTCTCTCTCTCTCTCTCGTAGTACTAGAGCATTATTCCTATTGGTGCTTCTAACTCTCCCGGACTCCTCAACACGTTGTTCAATAATAAACCATACACAATATTCATTAGTTGAAAGTCTAAAATTGAATCTTCTATTTTCTCTTTTTGATTTATTTACATTCTTCAGTTTATTTTTCTATAAAATTTACTTTGAAATATGATTATTCCACGATAAAACCTGAAGTCTTTGAGTGTGACATTTTTTTTTTAAATTGATAATAAAATTCAAAAGCTATCAATAATATATAAACAATTTTACAACTAGGGTTTTAGTAAGAATTAAATATAGAAATTTTTCTCTCTATAAGTTTGTTGTAATCGTCCTTTTTCTTTCTCTTCTTTCATATAATTATATTTATTTTTCATCTTTAACTCTTGTGCACCAATAATTTTAACTTTTTAAAAAGAAAATTAAAAAAAATCCATTACAAAGTGTCTCATCAACTTCCACGCCTCTCTTTACTCTTAGCTAGAGAATGTGCATTAGAGTGGGAGCCAGAACTCACGGCCCATAGAGACTTTTGGGAGTTTCGTGGCAACCAATCACAAAAGTCGGAGAAATTAACTTGTCATCCCCCATATTATACATGACACCCTCCCAAATGGTATGAATAGATCAAATTGTCCAGGCCTAAATTATTCACCACAAATTCCAAATTTACGTGATCAACTAGATTTTTCAAATTTTTGGACGATACCGTAAATTTCAAAGCCGATACCAGAAGTTTCGAGAACAAGTGAGAATTTACTGTAGATTTGTGAAATTTCCGGTATTTTGTACCGGAAATTTCAAAATATCTGGTATTTTCATTTACCATTTATACCGATTTTTTTTTAATTTACCATTATAGACCACACAAATGTGTCGATGCAACAAAAATTATCCAAATATATCGATAAAATCTAAGCCGTTTTAAAAACCATATTTTTACAACTACCGGAAATTTCAGTTAATTTGAAATTTCCGGTACACTGAAAATTTTAAATAAACTACCAAAAATTTACGCATACCTAAAATTTTATAGATTTATCAAAAATTTGGATGGTATCAAAAATACCAATCCTTCAACAAATTTTTTTTCAAAAATAGTGTGCATCTGATCTAAAGATAAAAGTGGAATAAAAAAAATTAGAGAAATAAGATGTTTAATTTAAAGAATGACATGTTAATTTCTTCAAAAATGTGATTGTGACAATTAATCACTTATAGCAATAACCAAGAAAGTAATACGTCAATTACAACAACTAAACAACAATTTAATACAACTTCATCGGAGAAGCATAGGTGACTCAACAAATCAGCTCAAGTACTACACACATTTGAAGAAGAAGAAGAAGACAAACATTGATTTTTTTCAATTCTGATAATGATGATGAGGATGACTATTATTGGTCTAACTTTATCTTAGTGAGAGGATTTATATTTGATTATGGTTTTTGATTTGCTTAACTCTTATGTAATGAAAGTCTAATTTAATGAAGTTTTAATCTGCTTAACTATCTTAAACACTCAACTTAACCTATGAGCTTAAACATTCAACTTAATCTATCAGTTGAAATAGCAAAATATATAACTGAAAATTATTGCGATGACCTTACTCATAAGAAACGGTCTGTTAGTTGCATATTCATGTCCGCTGCATTTCTGACTTCACTTTGTTCTTCATATTCTTGTTCTTTTCTTTTTTTTTAATCTGTATACATAACCTTCAAATATCCAACAGATTCCAACTCTGGCATCATAACACTCTCATCTTCCAATCTTTGTTCATCATCCCATATGAACAAAATTACATGTTTCACCACTCCACCAATTTGGACATCTCCAAAAAAAACCTTCCTTTATTTTGACCCCTCTTGTATAAGAACGAAAGCATACGAATGTCACAAGCATAGAAATTTCTAGATCGTGATTTTACACCCTTAGAATAGGACATTGAGATGAGACTGAACAATAACAATTAGTGTTATGGTTGTTTTGTTCTATCCGACAGCGTTGGTGTTAAAGTTTGTTTCTTTTATACGTGGAAGAATGAATACTTAATGTCTAATGTCTAATATATACAAAGAATAGTCAATGTGTAACAACGATTGTAAAAAATAACCGTAGTGATGAACTTTATATATTGTATTAAATTAAAAGGGATAAATTATTTGAGAGAGCTGAGGATCAAACTCAGGAAAGTTAGACGGCATCACCACAGTTAAGTAATTAATTGTAATTATAAATTTAATTTTTTAATTAAAAAAATAATATTAATGTGTTAGTTTAGCCGCTACAGTTTTGAAACGAACCGTAATAACTTTGACGTTGTTGTTTGCGCATGTGTTAGAATTGATCAAATAAAAATAAATGTAATATAGTTGATTTACTTAATAAATTAAAAAAATTGTTAGCATCTTAATTAACTACTTTAGAATAACTTTAAATTTAGCTCTGAATTCGCACAAATAACTATATGTCAAAGAATTTTATATTTAATTAAAATCTTGATTCGTTTTCATTGTTAAATTTGTAATATAAATTAATCGTATATATATTTTAATTAATAATCATTGAAAACCAAAAAAAATATATAAAAGATCAAATATAATTTTTCTAAGCATTTTCCTAAAAAAAAATAAATTTAAAAATTTAAAAGATAAAATAAACATATGCTGATTCAAACATACTAGAAATTAAGAGAATTTTTAATCTACCCATATTTTTTTTAATATCACGTGAAATTCCAAAAATACTCTTAAAAATCAAAAATATATTTTTGGTGCGCATCATTTTTAAATTGCATTTATAAAAAATCGACAATGTATTTCAAGTACAACCCAAAAATATATTTTCGATTTCTAATATAAGCAAACGTTATAACAACAAAAAGTGGCATAGGTCACTTGGACTACATATATTTTTCTTTATTAAAAATCGAAAGTGTATTTTTTATTTATTTCGGAAGTGAATTTTCGATTTTATCTTTTATTTTTTGAGGGATGTATTTCAAAATTATAAGTTATAAATATATATGGTGCGAATCAGAAATATATTTCTGATTTTTTAGAGATATTTTTGAAATTACATAAGACATTTTTCACTCCTATGCAGTGAAATAAGAAATTCTTGAAATTAATATGTGAATTAAAAAGTATTAAAATCATAAGTTGAATAAAATAATCAAGTTCACTCTTATTTGTTTATATTATTATTATCATTTTTTGGTGAAAACTATTTTATATTTTTAATTCATATAAAACCAATTTAATGTTAGATACTACGGTTTCAATTCTGAATATAAGTTGAATCATTGAAAATTAATATGTTAAATTAAATACATCAGTTTATTTATTGACCAATCATTCGCTTGTATTTAAGAATGAAAGACGTACAACATCTAAGTAAAATTAAATTATTTTCGTATTTGAGTAGGTGGTTTAGTTTGACTATACTAATTGATAAGTATTCCGGCTTAAAAAAATTGATACGTACTTGTTGATTTAAATGGATATAATGAGCTGGTTTAGATCTTCATTTTTTGAATACATTTTCAACACTCACATCATCAAAATAGCCACTAAATTAAAATAGGAATAAATTATAAAAATTTCCCTTTAGTTATATGAAAAATTATTAATTCAAAATTATTTATTAACAAGTTAAATCAAAATGTCCAATCCTTTTAAACAACACCATATAATAATGAATATTATTTTATTACTAAGACAATTATTTTTAATAAATAAATTTGCAAGAAAATTAATAAAGAAAGTATTGAACTAATAAAATATATGCACATCTTATGCCTAAAAGTGTGCATCGGTTACGGTCATTATTCCTAAAATTATGCATGTATTTTACTAATAATTATTGGGTTAAATATGTTTTTAATCCCTATAAATTTGTGACCATGCAATTTTGGTCCTTTTAGAATTTTCCTTCGAATAATGGTCCTCGCAAAATTATTATGCACGATAATTTTAGTCTTTGTTGTTAAACCAATGTGTATTTTTGAATGATGATTTTATAGACGTGTGTAGAACGTTATAAAAAGTTCCTCGGAAAAAAAAGGAACTCAAAATTTGATTTCTAAATCGAGATTTTCATTACTTTTATCGATATCTTTTGAAATTTAAAAAATTTAAATTTAATTCTTCTCATTTTAAAAAATTCTAATATTTAGTAAATAAATATTGTATAGTATTCTGAACACATATGAAAAAAATTATTCAAAAACTAAAATTGCAGGATCGCATATTTTTAGGGACTAAAAACATATTTAACCCATAATTATTTGGCTGTTACCAATAGCTATTATTTGGTTGTTACAAGTATCTATTATTTGGTTATATATATATATATATATATATATATATATATATATATATATATATATATATATATATATATATATATATATATGCCTTTCATTGTACGATAAAAATCATCATGAATAATTGAATTCAATTATTGGAAACCAAATTGGTTATCCTTTTTCATCTTTTTATTTATTTTCATATGGTATCATAGAGCCAGGGAGATCCATGGCACGTGGTAACAATACTTCAGCATCCAATGATCTGGGTACTCCAGTTATTGATCCATCAAGTCCCTATTATGTCCATTCAAGTGATGGTTCCAATTACCATAGTTGGGCCCGGTCTATGCGTAGGGCTTTGGGTGGAAAAATGAAATATGATTTCGTTGATGGTTCTATTACGGTTCCTACAAATCTATTTGATCCAACATTTTGTGCTTGGACGCGTTGCAATATACTCATGTACTCATGGATCATGAATTTTGTCGCTGAATCAATTGGTCAATCCATTGTATTTATGGAAAATGCGGACGATGTTTGGAATGATTTGAAAGAACGATTCTCTCAAGGTGACTCGGTTCGTGTATCAGAATTGCAACAAGAAATTTTTGCTCTCAAGCAAAAGCATCGAACGGTAACAAATTTTTTCTCTGATCTTAAGATTTTGTGGGAAGAACTAGAAATGTATATGCCAATACCTACATGTACTTGTCGTGTCTGTGCTTCTTGTGAAGCAATGCGTACCGCTAGATATAATCATAATTTACTTAATGTGATTCGTTTTTTGACTGGTCTTAATGAAGAATTCAGTGTTGTTAAGTCACAAATTCTTCTATTAGATCCTTTACCTAGCTTGAATAAAATTTTCTCAATGGTTATTCAGCATGAACGTCAAATTGTTCATCATCTTTCAGTTAATGATGACTCTAAAGTCCTTGTTAATGCTACTGAAAATAGGAGATCAAGTTTTAGAAATAATAAGACTGGTTCTAAATCTGGACAAAGAGTTTGTACTTTTTGTGACAAATCAGGTCACACTGTTGATACTTGTTATCGCAAGCATGAAGTTCCACCTCATTTACAAAAGAAAAGTTCTAATTATGCAGCTCATAATGCTACTGCAGAAAGTTATGCATCGCTAGCCCTTACACATGAGCAGTATAATACTCTTATGTCTTTACTTCATGCTTATAGTATTGATAAACAATCTACTGCACATGCTTCTAATCAGATGAGCTCATTCCAATCAACTGATCATCCATCAGTCGACGACAAAGGTGATATTTCTACTTTTTCTTCTTGTGTTAATAACACAACTCTTGGTTCTTGGATCATCGATTCAGGAGCTAGAGATCATATTTGTTGTTCATCCCATTGGTTTTATTCTCTTCAGGATATTAGTCTTATTTCTATTAGATTACCTAATGGTAATTTTTCCGTAGCAAAACAAATTGGCACAATTTATTTTTCTCAAAGTTTTTTCTTAACAAATGTCCTTTATGTTCCTTATTTTTCTTTGAATCTAATTTCAGTTGCCAAACTCTGTTATGCTTTACCTTGAATTGTTAGTTTCACTAATTCACACTGCCTTGTTCAGGATCCTCGGTCATTGAAGACGATTGGTTCTACTGAACTCATTGAAGGATTGTATCACTTGGTTTTGCCGGATAAAATTCAGAATGTATCTGTTGCCCCTTGCAACTCTGTTGTCATCATACCAGAAAATGCATAATGGCATTTTAGACTGGGCCACCTCTCTAACTCTAGAATGACTTTGCTACATTATGATTTTCCCTTTATTGTTATAGATCAAGAAGGAGTTTGTGATGTATGCCATTTTGCAAAACAAAAAAAATTACCATATCAAATGAGTTTTAATAAAGCCATGAAACCTTTTGATATAATTCACTTTGATATATGGGGTCCTCTTGCTATTAAATATGTTCATGGTTTTTCTTATTTTCTTACTGCTGTTTATGACTTTAGTAGATATACTTGGGTTACTCTTATGAGATCTAAGGCTGAAGTTAGTCAACATGTCATGAATTTTGTCCAGCTAATTGAAACACAATATAACACTCTTGTTAAAACCATAAGAACTAATAATGGCCCAGAATTTTTGATGTCGTCTTTCTATTCTTCCAAAGGAATTATTCATCAAAAAAGTTGTGTAGAATCTCCACAACAAAATGGAAGAGTAGAAAGAAAACATCAACATATATTGAATATAGTCATGTCTCTGTTGTTTCATTATAATTTACCGAAACAATTTTGGTGTTATGATGTGTCACATGCTGTTTTTATCATAAACCGTGTTTCTAGTCCTATTTTTGAAAATAAATCACCATATTTTCTGATGCATGATAAGCTACCTGATTTGAAAATTTTAAAAGTGTTTGGATCTTTGGTTTATGCATCTACTTTACATTCACATAGAACAAAATTGGATCCCAGGGGTAGAAAATGTGTGTTCCTAGGTTTTAAAAGTGGCATGAAAGGATCTATACTTTTTGATCTAAACAATAAGGAAATCTTTGTTTCTAGAAATACCACACACCATGAACACATTTTGCCATATAATCCAATTTCAAAACCTTCCAATTGGAAATATCATTCTCATGGCAGAACACTTAGTAATGAGGTTCCAATTATCCACCCCCCTAATGACACTATATCACATAACACAATACCACCAGATTCCACTCCACTATCAGCTACCCCAAAACATCAACCTATTAGCAAAGGCATCTGCCATCTTATCTTGCAGATTATGTGTGCAATGCTTCCAATGGATCAACAAAATCAAAGTCTTCAGGTACTCCTTATCCTATCACCTCTTATCATTCTTTTTCACATTTATCACCTTCACATCAAGTTTTTTCTTCTTCTATCACACACTGCACAGAGACAAAATCTTTTAAAGAAGCAAGTCAATATGATTGTTGGCAAATAGCTATGAAATCTGAATTAGATGCATTAGATAAAAATGGCACTTGAATTCTAGTAGATTTGCCACCTCGTGTGAAGCCTATTGGTAGTAAGTGGGTATACAAAGTTAAACATAGAGCAGATGGTTCTATTGAAAGGTATAAAGCACAATTGGTTGTGAAAGGGTATAATCAAATTGAAGGCATTAATTTTTTTGATACATTTTCACCGGTTGCAAAACTCACTACAGTTAGAACATTACTTGCTCTTGCTTCAATTAATTCTTGGCATTTGCGTCAATTAGATGTAAATAATGCGTTTTTGCATGGAGAATTACAAGAAGAAGTTTATATGACTATTCCAGACACTATTTCATGTACTAAAACTAATCAAGCTTGTAAACTTCTTAAAAGTCTCTATGGTCTCACACAAGCAAGTAGAAAATGGTATGAAAAATTGACATATTTGTTAATGAAGGAAGGATATCAACAATCTACATCGATTACTCACTTTTCACGTTGAAAAATGGTCATGAAATTACTGTCTTGCTGGTTTATGTTGATGATGTGATCTTAGCAGGAACTTCTCTCGATGAATTTAAAATGATCAAACATATTCTTGATTGTAACTTCAAGATAAAGGACCTAGGAATTCTTAAATATTTCCTAGGCCTCGAAAAGGCTCATTCCAAAATTGGGATCACTATTTCACAAAGGAAATATTGTTTAGATTTATTGAATGATTCAGGTTTATTGGGACCCAAACTAGCCGGTAGTCCTCTTGATCCTTCCATTAAATTACATCAAGATGATGGTAAGCCTTATGAGGATATTGCTGCATATAGGAGATTAATTGGTAGATTATTATATTTGAATACTACTCGACCAGATATCACATTTGCAACTCAACAATTAAGTCAATTTCTTCATGCTCTAACCATGACACATTATAATGCTGCTTGTAGAGTTGTGAGGTTACTTGAAGCATAATCCTGGAAGAGGCCTTTTATTTCCTAGAAATTCGAGGTGATTGGGGTATTGATTCGATTTGGTTGCATTGATTCTAGAAAATCAATTTCAGGATATTGTTTTTTATTGGTTCTTCCTTGATATCTTGACATGCTAAGAAACAACAAATTGTATCTAGGTCTTCTTCTGAAGTTGAATACAGAGCTATTTCTACAGCAACATGCGAACTACAATGATTGCTTCACTTGTTCAAAGATTTTACATGTTATCTCTGCACGACAGCCTATGCTATATTGTGATAGCCAAAGCTCTCTTCATATTGCTTTTAATCCCGTGTTTCATGAGAGAACAAAGCACCTTAAGATATATTGTCATCTAGTAACGGAAAATGTTCAAGATGGTACTCTTAGACTTTTACCAATTTCATCACAAGAGCAGTTGACATATTTTCTCACAAAGGCTTTGGCTCCTCCAAAATTCAACTCATTTATATCCAAGCTTGGCATGATAGACATCTATAATGCTTCAGCTTGAGGGAGGATATTGAGCTAATAAAATATATGCACATCTTATGCCTAAAAATGTGCATCGTCACTGTTATTATTCCTAAAATTATGCATGTATTTTACTACTAATTATTTGACTGTTACCAATAGCTATTATTTGTACATCTTATACACACCTTATGCCTTTCATTGTACGATAAAATCATCAAGAATAATTGAATTCAATTATTGGAAACCAAATTGCTTATCATCTTTTATTTATTTTCATAGAAAGAAAATTAATAAAGAAAATTTAAACTAAATAATAATATAAAATAAAATACACCTTTTTTGATGTATTTATAAAAAACAATTTATTTATAATATATTTAATCTTTATTTTATATCAGATACATCAATTATTTAATAAATTTAAAATTTTTTATTGCTTATAAATATCTCTGAAAAATATAATTAGTAATCAATATTGATAAGTTAAATTAATAAATCTCATAAATACATGACTTGTATCTTTCTTCTAGATAAACAATAACTAAATGTAGATAAATAATTAAACAAGCTTATAAAAAAGAGATAACACAATAGTAGTAGAAGTAACTTCCAAAATCATTATTATTACTGCAAAGAGAGCAGCGAAGATTGAAGTGTAGGGTCCACTTTCCAAGTCAAAAAAGGTAAATAATAAAAAAAACTGGACTCTACGGTAGTCGAGATTTGAGAATTTAAGTAAAGAGAAAAATAATGAAAGCATATATGATGATCAAAACAATCAAGGTGTGTAATAATAATCTCAAGTGAAGAGATAGAAAGAGAGAGAGAGAAACGAAAATAATGGGTTGTTGCCAGTCCTCTTTGTTTTCAAGAGTAAAAGAAACGGAAAACAATCCTCTAGAAAAACAACCACAACCCTATCAGCAATTTCACAGCAGCACCAGCACCACCAACAACGCCACCACCGTGAACGAAACGGAGAAGGATTTTTCAGATCCTGCTTCGTTTACGTTCTCGGAATTTTCAGTGTCGGAGTTGAAATCAGCTACCAATAATTTCAGTTCGGAGTATATAGTTTCGGAGAGCGGAGAAAAGGCGCCGAACTTGGTTTATAAAGGTAGGTTACAGAATCAGAAGCGGTGGATTGCGGTTAAGAAGTTCAGTAAAGCTGCTTGGCCGGATCCGAAGCAGTTCGTTGAAGAAGCTTCTGGTGTTGGCAAATTGCGTCATCCTAGGCTTGCTAATTTGATCGGTTATTGTTGTGATGGTGATGAGAGGTTGCTCGTTGCTGAGTTTATGCCTAATGATACTCTCGCTAAACACCTTTTTCACTGTAATTTCTTTCTTACTTTTTCTTCTTGCTTAATTAATGGATTCATTGACTGATTCATGAATAATTAATCACTCAATCCAACTGTTTTCAGGGGAAAATCAGACCATTGAGTGGGCCATGCGCTTGAGAGTTGCTCTTTATATTGCACAAGCTTTGCATTATTGTACTTCTGAGGGTCGCCCTTTGTATCATGATTTGAATGCTTATCGCGTTCTTTTCGATGAGGTTTTTGCTTCTTTTATTTTTCACTGCTCTTGCTCATTTATGCTTACTACTGATTTTAATGATTACTTATTAGTTAATTGATTAGGTAATTAATGAATGTTAATGAAGGTTTGAATCATGTTTAGGAGTGGTCTTGCATTTAATCTTTGTTTGTTTTAGGAAGGTGATCCGCGTCTTTCTTGTTTTTGTTTTATTTTTGTTATTATTGCTCTTGCTGCTTCATGTTTAGTATTGATTTTAATTATTAGTTGATTGATTAGGTAATTAATGAATGTTAGCGAAGGTTTGAATTATGTTTAGGAGAGGTTTTGCATTTGGTATTGCATTTAATCGTTGTTTGTTTCAGGAAGGTGATCCGCGACTTTCTTGTTTTGGTTTAATGAAGAACAGTAGGGATGGAAAAAGTTATAGCACAAATCTTGCGTATACACCTCCTGAATATTTAAGAAATGGTTGCTTACTATTACTAACACTCTTTGTTTTATCACACACTAAACTAATTATGTTAACTTTAATAAATATTTTCCTTTATTATTGCAGGAAGGGTTACCCCCGAAAGTGTAATTTACAGCTTTGGAACTGTTCTTCTTGACCTACTGAGTGGAAAGCACATCCCTCCCAGTCATGTAAGTTTCTCCGATGTGCTCTTCACCTTTAACACCTCTTTTGCAAACAAGTTAGCTCGCTTTTTAGTAACTTCATCCACTGACAGCTCTGCCTAAAACTCGTTTCCACGAAAAATTAAATGTCAAGTAACTAGTTTTCGCTTAAGCAGCAGTACTAGTAATTATCGCGCTCGCAAATTCGCTTCACGGGCTTAACATATGTAGAATGAAATTCGTCTCTCAAATCGTGTTGAATTTCATTATTGAGGTTTCTTTTATGTCCCACGTCGTCAAGATCCTTGGGCAATGCAATGTGTAGATGTGCTTGGGTGTCCTTTTCATTTGAGCTAGACTTTCTGAGTGAGATCTAAACCCATTTAACAGTCGGTGTCACTTTCTTACAATGTTGAATGCATGTAATATGATTTTCTATGAACGTATATTTTGAGGTATGGAATTCTTTCAGGTAGATTGATACTTAATAATATGAAGAAATTTCCCTAACCCGAGATATGTCTAAATAACATATAAACACCTTCTATTTTCCATTAGACACTGACATTCCCTCTAACCCCAGTTTCCGTCAATTTTGTTAAATTAGAGTGTAGTGTTATTTCAACACGCTTGAGGGGAAATGTTAAGAGTTTTGTGTTGGATGGGATAGGACAAGAAATTGAATTTATAAATGGCAGACAATCCTCCCCTCACCTTAAAATCCGGTTTTGTAAGGGTTGAGTTAGACTCATCCCAGATCCTAAGAGAAAGTGAGTGCTAACAAAAGGGTGGTGTGGTGAGGCTTTTTATGAACAAATGAGAAGGGTGTGTGTGTGTATGTGTTGTTTGAGGTGAGTGCAATTTCCCCTAATAACATTTCAAGCTGCAATTACTATGATATGTCTTGAAGTTTGACATCGAGGACAAATTTACATCCAGTTTCTTATATCATTGCCATCAAGTTCTCAAATCAAACTAATACATGGGATTATTCCTTAATATTCAGCAACATATTCTAAATGAAGATGATTTAATTTAATGTTAAAAGAAAGTCTACATGTCGTTATTTGATTTGAGAACTTGATGATAATGATACAAGAAACTTCCAAATTTTATCCTAACATTGGTGTGTTTTTTCTTACACAGATTTATTCATTAGTTTTTATTGGTGCCATATGGAATTATCTGATTCTGTTTGCAGGCACTTGATATGATACAGGGTAAAAACAACATGCTCTTGATGGATTCTCATTTGGAGGGAAAATTTTCTACAGAAGAGGCAACAGTAGTGGTCAATCTTGCCTCTAAATGTTTGCAGTATGAACCGCGAGAGCGGCCTAATACAAAGGATTTGGTCACAACACTTGCTCCATTGCACACTAAACCCGATGTATGTACCCCTTCCCTTATAAAAAATGGAACACATTATTTACTTTATCTAGAGAACAAACTTTTGTTGCCAGCCCAATATTTCAGTATCACTTGAATAAGCCATCACTTTGGATGTTTAAGTTTTTATTTTCATTTTTATGTATAGTACAAAAATTATGTCTTCCAATATAAAATATTTGTCATTTTATTGCTGAATGCAAAATGGAATCAAGCTCACTATTGATAAATTACATCAAGCTTTACTCTAGTCCGTCTATGATCCTGGGTGCAATTTGGCCTGTTTTTGATCTATGATGCAATTTGGCCAATCTCTGTTACATCCTATATCCAGTTCTAGATGGTGCCTGACCATCTCTTTTGTTGAGGCATCCTTTTGTGTCACTTGGTTATTATATTTTTAATTTTTGCAAGTGTGGTTTTAACAAAGCTTTATTTTGAATATATGATAACAAATATCCCGTAATATCTTGATTTTATCCCACAGTAATTTATAGCATCTTAGATTATCTTCTAAGATTAGTTTCTAGATTTCCTTGTAATATTTTATTTGTTTCCATATGTGATAAGCATTAGCAGGAGCTTAGTACTTGTGTCAATCGAGGTTTGTGGAAATGGATATAGGATGGAACAGAGATTGTTATTCACCTTGAAAAATAGTTTTTCTATCTTTCATTGTCGAGTTCGTGGGAATCACTGAAAGTCTGAAACCCTATTCTATGTTTTTTGTTTAATCTGGGTTTCTTCTTTGCAACTGTTGCCGTATCAAGTCTCAGTCTCTAGATCTTGTTCCATACTTACATGCACCGAATTACTGTTCCAGCAGGTCTTTCTGCAAATTGGGTTCATTTTAGTCTATTTTTCCATAAATTAACTTTGTTTCCACCTGTCTTTTTGTATGACTCCCGTCAACTGCTCTAATGCGATCTGGTTCCCCAGATGTGCAATATGGCTTGTCTTTGATCTCTCTTCTCCCAATTGCAGTCCAAGTCTTGTCCTTGATGCAGTTGTCCTGTCCTATCTCTGGTCCTAATGTCATTATGCCTTGTCTCCACCAGCTAATTTGACTCTGTATGCTTTGGTTTTTGAGAGTGTCACATTGGACGATATGGCCAGAAGAAGTGTTTATAAGTGGTGGATATCTGTCACCTCACAATCCTATTTTTTATGGTTTAGTTAGGTCCAACCCGAATTCTAAATTACTAGAGTTTCTTCAAGATCCTTTAGACCACCTGCTATGAATTCATTCCCGTACCTTGTACACACTATTTAAGCTAAATTGAGTTATTGTCGGGCCACTCGGGTCACTATACAAATGTCTAGTCTTAGGTGAGAGGATTGTGTGTTCAGAAGTCTCATGTTGGATGAGAGATGACATGTAAAAGTGATTACAAGTGGTGGACATTCCTCACCTTAAAATTCGTTTTTGCATGGTTGAGTTGTCAACCTAAATTATAACAACAACCACCACCAAGTCTTTTCCCACTAAGTGGGGTCGACGCCAACCTAAATTTTCAGTGATGTTTTTTATTTTATTTTTAAATTCAAGTTAGCTGCTTACACATCTACATAAGTTTGACGGAAGATGTTTGCAATATTTGTACCTATAAATAAGTTCAGCCTCTTGTATTTTATAAGAAATGTCAGTAACATTTATATAGTCTTTGACTCTATGTATAATTTCTTTCTTTGACTTTGAAATTGCAAGTGAGACTAAAAATAAGTATATTCCACATGATATTTTTATAACCTCTCTGTATATTCCTTCGACATGATATTTTATATCCTCTTGAATTTTATATGCTTTGATAGAAATATTCCTTAGCAAATAATATTTCAATGCTCCTTTCTTTGATGTATCTGGATAATAATGTAATTAAGCAAGCGGTTATTCAGAAATCATAGCTTATATAAGAATCTTATTGAATAAACTCCAAATATCTTATAGGTAGATATAAGAATTTATTCATTAGCTAATCTGAGGAATTTGTTGGAATAAGCTCTTGAGTTTATAGGCAGATAGTGGACTATTACAATAAGTTAAAGAATCATCTATATTAGTGTTTAAATTATAAGATAAATCCTAATTCCAGAAGCCTAGTCGGAGAGTTGAAAGAAGAAATAAATAATGTTTGAGACATTAAGACAAGCCTTGAAAGCCCGTGCTCTTCGGTTTTGTACGAGTAAAGCAGAGTATATGGATTATGGAATGCTTGGGTAGTAGCCACTAGCATACAAACCATAGATTAGACGCGAAACTGAAAACATGCCATGTTCGCATGTCAAAATCTCACAGCTCAAGTACATTAAGTCCATCATACAAAATGGTAGGGTTTTGGAGAGAAATGTCAACCATGGGATCTAAGTATGGCGGAAAAAATGGAGAATACCTGTGAATTCTGAAAGAAAAGAACCTCTAAAGCTATAAGGCCTTGTATGAGGCTGATTGTTAATCAATAAAGAAACAATGAGAGTTAGCTTAGTGTTCCAGATACAATAATGTTACAATGGATACAAACACTTTAGGTAGTCTTTGTTGCAGATAAGATGGTTGACTCTCATTGAAGACGGTTTGGGCATGTGTGGAAATACATGAATAAGTACAGATAAGGAGGATAAACAAAATGCATGAAAGTTCAGTTATTAGAGTTACAGGAACATGAAGGAAAATTTCAGGTCAAATCGTTTAGGAAATTCATGTTTAAATGGTCTATCATTGAAGTTGATTGATTACTTATAGAACATTATGGTGGTTGTTTGATCCATCTGCCAATCTCACCAAGTGTACAAAGTGGGGTAAGGCTTTGGTGTTGGTTGCTTTTGTATTCCTTCCATATAATGATAACAATTTAAACTGTTTTTGATGAAAATTTAGTTTAACTTGGGTGGTCTGCATAAGTTTGTTTTACTCCGATTACGGTATCTTTAGGTCACTAACTTCTTCTACTTCAAATTACACAAAATGATAAGGGTTTTGCATATAGAAGATTAAGAGGTTGCACGTGTTTGATATGTCAGTCTAAGTTCTCAAATAGACTAAATAAATTGTGTATGGTTTTAGCTGACTTCTTCTGAAGTCTACTTAGCATAGAATTGCTCATCATTTGTTGGCTTGGTACTTGTTTTGGAATTATATGAATAAATATATTACTATGTGAAATCATCCTAAAATAGAGGCATGTGACTTACGAGAAACCTTTTCTTTGAATATACCTCACCAGTAAACAGTTTAGTCCAGGCACTTATTAATAACTAACAAATATGTTTCCTTATGCTTCAATTCTATATTTCAAGCATTGAAAATATAGATTAATTTATCGATTAGTTTCTAATTATTCATGTAGAGCCTGTTTATTGTACTGCATTTTTATGTTGTAGAGACATTATCATTTGGATATGTATGGCCCCCTCATACTTGATTCCATGCTCCTAGTTTATGTCTTACACCTGGTTGAATGGTTGATTGCTGCCTGTTCTAAATGTTTAATGTCTGACTAGATAAGGCCGGTGTTTCTCTGAGTTTGCTTTTAGTTGCAACTGAAAAAATCTCAGGCTAGTGCATATAAGATATGTCATTTCATGCAAATACCAAGTTATTTCTATGCAGCATTAGATGTGGCTAAACAATGATATTTCGTGCTTTTGGTATACTATTGTCAATTTGTCATGCATGCAACTATTTCTATCGTTTTTGCTCCTTAGCATATATTTCTTAGAGTAGATGAGTGATTAAAGGTACATATTGGGTTGTCGCAAAGAAATATCTTCTCTCACATCATGAATACACATGCTTGTTATAAAAGGGATCAAAGCAACAACACTTCTAGTTGACTGTTATTATTTTGCACGGTTTAGGTTCGTTCTCACATCATGCTTGGAATTCCAAAGCAAGAGGAAGCTCCATCTACCCCACAACGTCCTCTTTCTGCAATGGGTGAGGCTTGCTCAAGAATGGACCTCACGGCAATACATCAGATCTTAGTTACAACACACTACAGAGATGACGAAGGGACTAATGAGGTAATAATGATGCAGTTCTTTTGAATTTACTACTTTTAGTTTGTTGCTATGCTATAAGATTTGAATTTGGATTGGTTCAGTTGTCGTTCCAAGAGTGGACTCAACAGATGAGAGATATGCTTGAGGCAAGGAAACGTGGGGACTATGCATTCCGTGACAAGGATTTCAAGACAGCTATTGATAACTATTCCCAGGTGCAATTCAACACTTGTTTGACATGCTCAATATGATTGTAGCTTAGATGTACTTGTTGGTTATTCTGATACTCTTTGGCTTATGTGCAGTTCATTGATGTGGGGACGATGGTCTCACCCACAGTTTTTGCAAGGCGAAGTCTATGCTATCTGTTATGTGATCAACCAGATCCTGCTCTACGAGATGCAATGCAAGCACAATGCGTTTATCCAGACTGGCCCACGACTTTCTACATTCAGTCAGTTGCTCTTGCAAAGCTGAACATGCACAAGGATGCAGCTGACATGTTAAACGAGGCAGCTGCATTGGAAGAGAAGAGGCAACGAGGAGCGAGAGGGTCATAGTTTATTGTATACAGTGGGGGGCTAATTCGAGGGTGCCAAGTTCTGTATAAAGGTTGAGCTGGGAAGCGAAAACTAACGTTTGAATCCTGAATTAAAAAAATATGCCGAGAGACAATCAACACTGGTGGAGTAGATAGCACATGCACTTTGTTTCACCAACTTATAGGAATCAGTTATAACCTGAAAAACTGTGCTTATGCACTCCAAATTGTGAAGGTGATTTTTCCATTGTTGATGAAATTTATTGTTTGATGCCTACAGAGTTACTGTCAGATTGAGGTTATTCCAACTCTAAACTAGTCAAGGCGATTGTGTTCATAATATTTTTATTTTATTTGACCTGCATCATCTACGTGAAGCAATAACAATACATATGCAATCTCTCTTAAGTCTTTCATTATCAATGCTCCCTCAATTCCTTATTATCGGCAAATTTTGACATAATAAGGAAAATATGGAATGTAGGGAGTATTATTTTGCAAGAAAGTTGGATGAATTTAACCGAAACCAATTGAACACTTTACTCATGAATCGTATGAAGTGTTGCGTGGGATCCTTGACATTGAACTGCACAAGTAGGATTGACAATTCTTGTAATTTAGGGATGAAATGTCCGATGGGATGCATCTCTCTAAATTTTTTGGAATGAATCTAGAGATGCATTTTCTTGAAGTTTTTGAGGTGAATTTGGAGTTTCTTCTCCGTAAAATACCATGAATTTATTTTAAGCTATTGAAAACTTTTCTTTTTTTTGCACATGACGAATGATATTATGAAGATGCATATTCGCAAACCCTTGCTCGCGTGATATTTTTGCGACAACTTATATTTTAAGTCATTTTAGGGTTATTTTTATCACCCAATTATATAAGAGTGTCATAAATTGATTCAAGCATACTATACATAAATAAAAAATTCATACATTAGTTAAATTAAATTCAAAATATATCGAAGATACATAATTTGTTTTGAAAGTACAAAAGATAATACTAACAAACATAAACTATTTAGTATGTCTAACCTCCGATTTTTTCTCTGTATGTACTCTAAAGCATTTTGTGCATGAACAATAATGCCTCTATAGTTCAATTACGGATTGTCTTCCTTAAAAAGTCTAACCTTTATGCGTGATCTCGTCTTATCCACAACATGTTGATAGACCAATAACACATTCTGGGTGTGACCATCTCTAGTCTCTAGTATCTTCTGATTAGACGACCTATGTGGTATTTCAAGAGCGTCTAATGCCATGATATGATGTGACACCCTATAGAATCATTTGAGAAGCCTATTATACATGAGCTGACACCCTATGACACTCCTCTAGTACTACATGACTATCGAGAGCCTCAAGTATAACATCAAGATCTCTGCGAAGGACGATAGGAGGAGCAGACTCTGATGGGTGTCTTGGATAACCCGCAAATACTCAAACTGCCGCATCACTCTTTTGGACAAATACCCATACATCGACGTCGGCATCCACCATCATCTGAAGGTGGTCTTCATAAAAGTCTTACAAAAATTTAAATATAGCATGAACACCTCTGGTGTTAACTACCTTATTTATGGTATCATTTGGATCAACTCTCAAGTAGGTAATCATCATCTCAGAGGCTTTGTCTCGACTGATTTTTCAGTGGTCTAGTAATTATCCCACGATGGGAAGATTTAGGAGGTGTGAGACGCCAATAGAAATGTGAAAAGATAATGTATTTGAATGTTATTTGTAACATCCTAAATTCTCCGGTGAATAATAATAATAAAATTAGAGTGCTATTTTTCTTTTTCAACGCATAAAATGCCACATAATCAAAATCACAACAGCTCATTCATTTAGATACATAACACATACTAGGATAAACATGATATAATCTTAAATCAAACAACTTCACTGAAATAGCGGAAATATTTCAAATCCAACAAAACAATTTCAAACCAAATATTTCGAAGTTCATAATACTCCATTCGGAATCAACAACAGAATATAAAACCAATTAAGCAAACGAGCGTTTATTCCCAATCCCAAGTGTTACGTATCAGAGCATAACGCCGACTCAAACTAAAAAGAAGAGTAACCTCTTCGACTCCTGCTACTCGAACCACTCTTGAGTATCTGCACATTATTCACGTAGAGGTGACATAACAACAGAAGGGGTGAGATATCACAACAACATAAAGAACAATATAATTACAGATATACGAAATTATCATGCATAATTATCAGTGTTCAAGTATCTCATCATTACAACATAATCATTATTAATCAAATAATTAGAATCCATAGTCAACTATTACATCACAAGTCAACAACAAAGTATGCAATGCAACTCAACATCGACACTATGTATGCGGTACCGAAATTACCACAGAATCCACTCCATCTAGGATCGGGGTCACCATTTCGTGAACAAATTGGTTCACCTAACTACTAATCCACTCCATTTAGGATTAAAGCCATCAACAAAAGGGAATAAACGTATTCACCTCGCTCGTATTCACTCCATCTAGGATTTGAGTCAACAACAACAACGATGCAATATGAATGTATGAGACATAATCATACAATTCAACAACATAATACATTGATTTCAATCATCATCAATGTCTTACCTTTTCCAGCCACCTGTTGTAAACCAACAACAACGATACAACGCAACACCAACATCAATTTTCACACCATTGTTCACAAACGCATAAACATACGTCACCAAAAAGGAACATAAACCCAAAATTACCAAGTTACTGATTTTAAAGGTCAAAAAAGACATATGTGGCATGACAAGACTATGACTTAAGTCCACGATGAAGAATAAGAACACATGACGTTAATGGTTTCACATCATGATGACGATGATGATGATAATGATGATGTTAATAATGATAAACCTTCTTATAACGAATTACATGATGCTTTCAATAACTTGCAAGATGAATGAAATTTATAAAATCCATAATAGTTTCAAATGAAATTTTGATTTGAATAGTAATTCTCACGATGTTATTTTATCATTTTTTATCATTTTTAATCATTTTTTTAATCAAAATTTTAAAAAATTACTTAATTTTGAATCTATTTCAATTATATTTTTATAAAAATAATTTTTGAGATACAATTTTTTTAAAAAATTGCGATTTCTACTATATTTTAATCTTAAATAATATATATTTATGTTAAAGAACTTCAAAAATAGTCTTTCAATTAAAAAAATACAAAAAAAAAATTGTAATATTTTAAAAAACGATTTTATAAAATCCATTATTTAAAAGTTAAAATAAACGAACCTATAACTACGAAATGGATTCGGGGAAAATCTCAGTAAAGAATATGAGAATTTTATAATTGATTAAGTGGTGATTGACACTAAACTTAGTAGGAAGAATTACGGTTTGATCCCGTAACTTCGGGAGGGGGCTGGAACCACTGCCATAAGTAACTGGAGTGGGCTTAGTTGGGCCAGAAGAAAGTGACCCATATTTTCATTTGACAAAAAAAAAAGAAAAAACTCTCTTCATTCGTACATCTCATTCTCAACCATCTTCGATTCCATCTCTCTCTCTCTCTGCAACATTGAGATCTCTTTCGCCAATTTCAATGGTGAGTCAACTTATTTTCCTTCTTCTACTGTTTTTTTCTGCTTTCTCGTCAATGAATTTTGGTTTCTTCATGCTGTTCTTTGTTGCTTGTTAGATTTGTCGTTGGATTTACTTGCTACTGTGAATGATTCACTCAATTCAACTAGTGCTTAGGTTTCGTGATCTGATTCCGTGATATTGCTTGTTAGATTTCGTGATCTGGTTCTGTTTTGTCTCACAACTAATGCAAAATCATGGATGAATTGTTAATTTCAAGATCCAGTTAATTGTTGAATTATGCTTTTCTATAGTTTTTGTGATCTGATCAAGCCATACTTAGTTGAGACTCGAGTGTGACTTTGTATATGACTTAATTACTCTGACACGTCGACACTGATAATGTATTTTAAAAAAATAACAAACTAAACGCAATCACAGGTGTCGGTGTATGACACCGACTCCGACACTATTTTTCCGGAGGTGTGAGTGTTACATAGCTTAATTACCCCAAACTATCAACTCTGTCAATGATTCAAACGTTTTTCTATTAGGGTGAGTTTATCTGAGCCGCCCTGATTTTGCAATAACTGCAAAGTGTTTGTAGCTTTTGCAAAATCACAGTTGTGATTCATGGCTGCCACCAATAAATTTGTAATTGTTGAAACCACACTGACAGCTTTCTTTCATGTTTTGGATTTCTATTACTATCAATCATGAAGTTGAACTTGGTTTTTAACTTGCATTTTGTACTTGGAAAGTATTCCAACTTGGAATACTTGTTCGTATGTATGCGTGCTTATCAGAGTAGGGTTTAGGGTATATATGCATATTTGGATGGAATACATTTAGTAAGATCCAATTTTGCACCATTAACTGGATATAAGACGAGTGTCGACAGTTATGATGTTTTGTATGTTTTGCATAATAACATGAAATTGCTTAAAGACAACTGAAACTAAAAAGTGATAAGTTTATAATACTAATGTATTTTTAATTTTGTATTATTATTATTATTATTATTATTATTATTATTTATGTGTTTCATATTTGAACAAGCATGTTTTATTCCTCTTCCTAAATGTAGATACACTTTGTGCTTCTCATTAGTCGTCAAGGGAAGGTTAGGCTCACAAAATGGTATTCACCTTACACTCAGAAAGAAAGGACTAAGGTAACTAACAACCTATCATTTATTCACTTTATTATGGTAATTTGTTATTTTCTTCTCATAAACACTCTTCATACGTAATTACATCCAATCTTTTCTTGGCAAGGTAATCCGTGAGCTCAGTGGAGTGATTCTTAGTCGTGCTCCCAAGCTATGTAACTTTGTAGAGTGGAGAGGACATAAAGTTGTTTATAAAAGGTATTATGGCAAGGGTACACTACATTTCCCTAAACCCTTTGCAATGCACTCTTTTGTTTGGCTTGATTTTTAACTGACTGTGTTATAATGAACATATGCTGCAGGTATGCTAGTCTTTATTTCTGTATGTGTATTGATGATGCTGACAACGAATTGGAAGTCCTTGAAATGATTCATCATTTTGTAGAGATTCTTGATCGGTATTTTGGCAGTGTAAGTTCTATTAAAACTTGACTTGCTTCACTAGTGGAAACTGGAAATCTCTAACATATAATGGTCACTTGTCAATTTGCAGGTCTGTGAATTGGACTTGATATTCAACTTCCATAAGGTCTGTCCAACTATGACGATTTATGTCCAAAATTTAAATTAATGGCTACTTACTTTCCTATAACTCTTAGTAATGTTCCTTCTGACCTGTTCTTTATTTTTAATCATGGAAGGCCTATTATATACTTGATGAACTTCTAATTGCCGGGGAGCTTCAGGAGTCGAGCAAAAAAACTGTTGCCCGGTTGATAGCTGCACAGGTAACAACGGTCTTTATCTTTTGCATATAGTTTGATTCTTCAATCAGTTTTTCTAATCCAATTTTGCATGATATTAACTTTTAGGATTCATTGGTGGAGACTGCTAAGGAAGAAGCCAGTTCCTTGAGTAATATTATTGCACAAGCCACAAAGTAAGGATATCTGATGTTGGGATTTCTAGGAATGGAGAAATGTTCGGTGGGATTGAAGTGTGAACTTATATTTTGTGTCTATGTTCCATCTTTATTGTTAAGTTGAATTTGTAAAATAGAAAAGAAAGAGAAAAACCAAGTCTTGACATGAACATTGATCTGCGTTGCAATTCCCATGGATGGCTATTTCAAGTTTGTATACATGTTTAACCTTTTTATTACTAGTGTCGATATATCACTTGCTTGACGTTTGTACAATGCTTTGAGATTGAATTTTTTTGATACCGATTAATTTTAATTTATATGATTATAGCATTCTAAAATATGATTTCTTTTATGCAAGTTGCAAATTATAGTTTTTAGGAAGCTATTACTCTCCCGTTGCCAGACTTATAAAAAGTATTTTATTTGTATTTTTTTCTGTCTCAAAACAATTGTCCTTTTACAATAATAATAATTAATTTTTTTTTACTACTATATCTCTATTTATTAATTTTTATTGTATTCAATTATTCTATTAACTATATTTAATAATATTAATTCTACATATCCAAGAATAATTAAAGGATGAGAATCTAACATATCTATTAACATATCTATGGAAATACCAACTAATTTCACATTTTCAAGATACGTTAGATTCTTTAAACAAACACATTCACTAATTAATTCTTTAAACCTAATGTTGTTAGATTCTTTAAACAAACACATTCACTAATTAATTCTTTAAACCTAATGTTGTAAATTAAAAAATAAAGTGATCAAATCAATAATAAAATCAATAGTAATAAGTACTTGAAAGGTATAATTGACTGATAAGATATGGTTAAAATGAGTCAACCATAATGGTGTATTTGTTTTAAGGTTGTAAAAATTAAAAAATATGGTCATAGGAATGCAACATTTTCATGTTTGATTTAAGCATAAAAAATTATTCCAAAGCATATTTTATTCTCAAAAATCTTATTTACATATGATTTTTCTATTTTTATTCTCACGATTAAAGGATGAAAATCTAACATATCTATGGAAATACCAACTACCAATAACTTCTCACTTCTACTTACAAGTTATTATTATTTTTATTTTTCATTATTTTTATCCAAACATATAAGTTGAAATATTATTCTAAAGCATATAAATTCAAATAAGCAATTTGATAACTTAAAACAAACACGCCACACGCCATTTATTTGGGAGCCTCCTATACTCTCGTGATTAATTTGGTTGTTTACATGTTCAATTTTAATAGAAAACTACAAGCATCACTTCAAGGTTTGTAGAACACTTTAAATTTGATAATGTCGAGGGTCATGAAACTTCTTAACTAATTGTGCTTGGCAGATTAACTACGTCTCTCTCACGTTTTTTCAATCCTCTAATTAAGCTTTGAAATACCTCACCAGATTGAGATGATTTGCTTTTGAAAAATGAACTTTTATGATCTTGTCGACCTAAAAGCTTCTTTTAACAAAAACCAAGAAAAAGTGAAAAACAAAAAGTTAAAATCATAATGGGATTACAGTCACCTCACACATTTGGAAAACCAACTAGAGGATGTTTTCAATTCAAATCTGGAAAGCCTCCAATAAAAAGGCATCACAGACCAAGCTTTATTATAGTATCACACAACCATACAAGCTAAAGACAAAATAATAATTCATGTTCAAAATCAGCACTCATAATACAATATTGGACAAGCAAGACCATCACTCATAATACTGATATATATGAGGTGCTTCTAGCTAGTTAACGATTACATTTAATGTAATTGTGTTGAGTAAATATATTATAGTATTAACTATTAGTTCTGCTGTGTGTTTAGGATGAAGAAAGTAGAAGTCGTGTTTATCCCTTCTCCAGGTGTGGGACATCTAGCATCCACCCTTGAGCTTGCTAAGCTTCTTATCAACCGTGATAACCGTCTCAGTATAACCGTTTTGGTCATCAAGTTTCCAAACACAGATGAAAAAGTACAAACCCTTTCGTCCTCCTTTGACTCAGAAAATCTCCATGTCATTACCCTCCCTGAATGTACTTATGTTTCCTCCACTCCTGATGGAGGTTACTCTGCCGGTGCTCTTGCTGAAACCCAAAAACCAAATGTTAAAGAAGCTGTTTCCAACATCAATGGACAACTTGCTGCTTTCGTTGTTGACATGTTTTGTACCACCATGATTGATGTTGCCAACGACTTTGGTGTCCCATCCCTTCTCTACTTCACTTCTGGTATTGCTTACCTTGGTTTGGTGCTTCATCTTCACACACTTTTAGAAAACAACTTAGAAGCCACTCGATTGTTGTTGCAGCAGGACGAGTTGGACATCCCATGTTTCTCTAATCCAGTTCCTACAAACACATTGCCCACTGTGGTGCTCCGCAAGAAGTGGGAATCAGCTTTCCTCAACCATGGCAGAGGACTCAAGAAAGCTAGCGGTATTATAGTAAACTCATTTCATGAGCTAGAACCACATGCGGCTCACTCATTCTTGGAAGACTCGAGTCTACATGGTTTACCCATATATCCAGTGGGCCCAATATTAAACCTTGAGACCAAACCCAAACCCGAGCCCAAGCCTAATGGCATTGTTGATTCTAATGACACAATTAAGTGGCTCGATGACCAACCTAATTCTTCGGTAATTTTCATCTGCTTTGGGAGCATGGGTGCTTTTGATGAGGATCAGGTTAGGGAAATTGCATATGCTATTGAGAAAAGTAGAGCCCACTTCCTGTGGTCCATGCGGAAACCTCCACCGAAGGGAACTATGGGTCTGGTGTCTGAATATCCTTTTTCTGATTTGGTCGCAGTTTTACCTGAAGGGTTCTTAGATCGAACAGTGGAGATTGGAAGGGTCATCGGATGGGCACCTCAGGTCCAAGTACTTGCCCATCCAGCCACGGGAGGCTTCGTTTCACACTGCGGTTGGAATTCGATTCTTGAGAGCATATATTATGGTGTACCTATTGCCACATGGCCACTCTTAGCTGAGCAACAAACCAATGCATTTGAACTCGTGCGTGAGCTGAAGATGGGTGTGGAGATTGCCTTGGATTATAGGATGGAGTATGATGTTGGATGTAACTATCTTTTAACTGCAGACAAAATTGAGAGTGGAATAAGAAGTGTGATGAATAAGAATGGAGAGATAAGGAAGAAAGTAAAAGAAATGAGTGAACAAAGTAGGAAGACACTATTAGAGGGTGGATCTTCCTACACTTGTGTAAGTCATTTGATTGATTATATTATTAATCAAGTATAAAATTAAGCACCTGACTACACATACAAAATGGTTGGAGGGTAGTAGTTGAATTGCTACGTAAATCAACCCAACTTGATTTCATTTCATAGAAAAGATGAGGTGCGTTTTATAAAGTTATCTGCAAAAGTTACAATTGATTGAAAAATCAACATTTTAAATTATGATAGAATAGAATAGATGTTCATATGATAAGAAACTATGCTATTAAATTCTAAGCAATTATTTCAAAAAAATCAGCCATTAGTCTAATTAACAGTTTTTTTTACAGGTAACTGGTATACTTTTGCACTTTATAATCTAGATTAAAATACACTATTCGTTTTAATAAAGGAAAACTCATAAAAATATATTTGAATGTAGATCAAAATTACATGGCTTCGAGACACAATAGGAAGTCATCTATCTACAGCATCAAATACACTTATTAAAATTACGGTATTGCAGGTAGGTAGTCATTCAAATTTTTGCTAATTAGTGAACTGATGAATTAAAAGTAGATTGCATCTTACTGTAATTGCCACATTACCTGAATAGAAGAATAATACAGATAAGCAGAGTTATAGTTCTCTAAAATTCTCTCTATCTAGTCTGCACTCCTTGTTCAGATATCTAATATCCTGCAATTCCAAAAAATACACAAGTGTCTTCACTCAAAGTCCAATTATTAAACTAAATACCGACTTTTCATCACATAAAAAAAAATCACCTCTCACACAGAAAGTCATCTGAGTATAGATGTTCCATATCGAACTTAAATGAACATATCGCCCCACTGCAAACAATTTTTTGTGTACACTTCTATCAAAGTTGAATAAACTTAATACTGACAGATTAGTACTGGCTTTTAATTGTTCGGTTCAGTTTTATCAGAAAGGCCTCAAGACTACAGCCAAATATTGTATTAAAATGCTGCATAACCGGAACAATGCTAAGTTGAAGAAAGATACCTAAATACAGCCACTGCTTCTTGAATCGGAGATAAAAATATGATCAAACTTGTAAGTTATCATTGCACATTCGTAATATACATGAATGGTTTGTTTTTAAACCAATTACAATCTGTTTCAATTAAATGAACAACCTAAGCAAGAGTTTCAAACCAGTGGCTGTTGAGGTATACATAGGATAAATTTATGCAGATCATGAAACTATTATCAGTTGTTACTTTCGTAACAACTCCCACCATAAAGCAACCAATACCTCACTATGATAAAACTTGGACAATTATTCAATTCTTTCATTAGATTCCAAAATCATATTTAAATTTAAGCTGTAAAGTGGTTTGTAACCCACATCTTTCATGTCCAAAGTCAACTTGTCCAACATATAATATATTTCATCACTTTGAGGGTGCTTCTCATCTCTAGACACAAAGCAGTTTACAAACCCAGCAATCTCAACCCAACTACATCCTGTTTCTTTTTGCAAACCTTTATCCTTCATCTGCTTTCTCACTCTATCAACATTTTCCCACTCTCCTTCCTCTGCATAAATATTTGAGAGCAGAACATGATATCCTGCCATTCTTTTCTCCCTACCCATATTCAGCAATTTTTTGGCAACAACTTTTCCCAATTCAAAATGCCCATGATTTTTACAAGACCCAAGAATAGATCCCCAGATTTCCATGCTACCATCCTCACCCAGTCCCTTAACAAACTCGTAGGCTTCAACCACCATCCCAACCCTCCCTAACATGTCGGCAACACAACAATAATGTTCTATTGAAGGCTTAATTTTATGTACTTTCTCCATAGATTCCAATATTTGAAGGCCTTCATCAACTAATCCAGAATAATTACAAGCAGACAAGATGGCAACGAAAGTAACTGCATCAGGCTTAGTGCCAGATCTCAGCATAGAGTCATACAGGGTAAGAGCTCTCTTACCCATCCCATGCTGACCAAGGCACATCATCATTGTGGTGTATGAGACCGAATTCTTCTCGGGTGTTCTCACAAAAACATTTTCAGCATAACTAATTGCACCACATTTGGAATATGTGTCAGTTAAAGCAGTTCCCACATAAACATTTTTCTCCAAGAAATGGCGTATGGAGAATCCATGAATTTGCCTTGCAAATCCCATGCTTCCCATTGAACTACACGCAGGAAGAATTGATGCCAATGTCACCGCATTTGGTAGTACCTTTTGCACCAACATCTCTTTAAGAAGAAGAATAGCTTTCTCATTGAGCCCATTCTGAGTATAACCAGCAATCATAGCATTCCACGTGGCCTGGTCTCTATCACTCGAGCAGTTCTTCTCAAACAACAATTCAGAAGTTCTAATCGAGCCAGATTTTGCATACATATCTATCAAATAACTCTCCATCCCCTCAAACTGTATCCCATGGCGAATCAAATATGCATGAGTTTGCCTTCCAATATACAAATTCCTAAGGTTAGAAGCTGCAGAAAAAAGAGCAGTCGCGGTAACAGAATCAATCAAAAACTTTTGCTTCTGCATCTTACAAACAAGCATAAGTGCCTTCTCATCGAAACCATTCTGTACAAAGGCAGATATTATTGTATTCCACGAAACAGCGTCCCTTTCCAACATCTTATCAAAAACCTTAAATGAAGTATCAACAAAATTACATCTTGAGTACATAACCATTATAGCATTGAGAATTATAATTATCGAGGCAGGCAAACTTTTTAGAACAAACGCATGCAGCTGCTCAGCCAGTTTAATTTGCTGCACCTGCGAAACAGCAGTAATAACAGAGAGCAAAGTTACATCATCGCATAAACCCTCCTCCTTCGACTCCAAGGCTTGAACAAACACATCAATTGCTTCAACTGGCAAATTATTCTGAACATAAGCAGCAATCATAGTATTCCAAATCTCAGTATTTTTATTCAAACATTGGTTGAAAACCATACGAGCGTAATCAATGCAACCAAGATCAGCAAACATAAGTATCGCAGAGCTGACAACAAACACATCATTAACATACTCATCACCAAATTTGAGAAGAAAACCATAAAACAAGTGAGCAACTCTAGAATCACCGAGTTTCGATAAACCAGGAAAGAGATTAACAAAAGTAACCGGAGTCGGAGTAACAGATAGACTAATCATAGCACCAAAAGCATTAAGCGCTTCGTGATACCGATTGGACTTAACATACCAAGAAATCAAAGTATTCCAAGCAACAACATTTCGTCTACGCATTACACCAAACACCTTGAGTACATAATGATGTTGACAAGAAGAGTACATATTCAAAAGCGAATTGTAAACAATTCTACTAGGACCAGGGTTAGAACTGGAATGCGAACGAAGAAAATGCGAATGAATAGCTTTACCAGTAACAACATCATTGGTTAATGCACAGGCTTTGAGAGTGGAAGAGAAAGTGTAAGGATCAAAACGAGTGTCTGGTTTGGATCTCATTTGAGCGTACAAGAGAAGAGCTTCGAGAGGCATGTTGTTACAGATGAAACCGATGATGACGGAGTTCCAGACGACGGTGGAGGGCCGGGGAAGAGTTTCGAGGAGATGACGAGCGAGGTGAGGTTGGCCTTCTCGGCATAGCTTGCTGAGACGTGAACGGATGCTTGTGCTGATTGCTTTGTTCCATTCTTTCTGTTTCGCGGCGACGCGGATTTGGGTGGCGGAGGTTGACGGTGGGGATGTGGTGGAGACGGGGAGAGGGACGGCGGGAGAAGTCATCGGTGTTGATGTTTTCATGCATCCACGTGGCTCTTGTAACACTACTGATGATTATCATAAATTCTCATCTATCTAGTTAAGGAAATACCTTATTTGTCCTTATATAAAAATAAATAAATAAATAGCAGCCATTTCAATCAAGTCTTGCATAACTTACAAAAAGCTCAATGACTAGAATACTTTCAAGTCGGATCTTACATAAGAGTTCGACATGTCTGGTTGGATTAATGTAGTTGTATTAGTATCACTAGACCCTCATCCATTTCTAGATTGTTTCAATGATGAGACATCCTGAATAGAAAATATGATCATGATTTGTGGCATTGCATGCATTAAGGATAAGTCACAAACCATTACTATTTTCTGAGTCGCTAGCATATAGGTTTTCCATCAGGAAAATAGCATGGGAATACTTAGCAATGAAAAAAAGTTGCAACAAAAATAAAGTGCTTATTCTATCAAAGTATTGAAGGTAATAATGCAAGTTTATAAAAAATATGTCCAATAGAGGATGACAAACACATGTTTATAGAGAAAGTGAAAGTGGAGACCACAAATCCCAAAAAAAAAAAAGGCATAGATTTGCATCCAATTAACAATTAAGGAGGAAACCACATTAGTTCCAACACTAAAAATTAACTCAAGCTAGTTTGGATGGATTCCAAGTAGACATGTCAAGCATCCAGCAAAGTTAGTCTCTCATTGTTTGATTATTGATCATTTTGTATCATCAGTTTAACATTCTCTCTATTTCTTTTTAGTTGTCACATCTGTCAAAAAAATTATTTTTATTTAATTGTTATTTTATAGGTATACATTCAATTATACTCTTATTTTTTTAATTGACATATTAAACGATGAGTGTTTAAGAAAGAGAAATGATAAAGGTAAGGGTAAATTAGGGGGAAAAATAAATATATTTGTTCTTTTTTGTTGTCTTAGTAATAGAGATTTTGACAAGTGTGATAATTAAAAATGAACGGAAGGAGTAAAAGAAAATGAAACTATCATGAGAAAAGTGCAATTCGAGAAAAGACTAAACATTAGCAAAATAGGGCTTAGTAAAAAAAATGACATATTCAACATGACTAGCTAATATGTAATGGAAAATTAAAGCAATTGCAAGTAGGAGATGAAAACAAATTGCACCAATCTAGATAAAGCATGTCTCAAAGATCCCTCTCATATGCAAAACATAAATAAATGGTAGACAAAACATTGGGATGCAAGACACTCAAATTAACTATTTGCTTACTCAGGGTACAATCATATTTTAATGAACCACACAAATGCATCAAAATGACTTTTCTAACGAACAAATCTCATTTTTACAATTGAGGTCATGATTTTTGAATGAAGAACGCATGTGTTATAATTATTAATGTGTAACCTTTTTATTACCGGTGTTGATATATTTTTAGGTTATAAGTTGTAGTCAATAGTTTACTCGTGTTTATTTTCTAGATAGCTTTATCAACTCCGAAAAAGAGTGGGATATCAAACAAATAAGACTGTTGAGTTTCGGGAATTAATTTAAGGAATGAAACAAGCGGTTAAGAAAGGATACAAGAATATCATTGGCGAATGAGACAAACTACTTGATATCAATCAGGTATGTTCTATTATGTAGCTAAACAGAGAGCTAAATTTCATTATTTGAACTTAAAATTGCATGTCAATGTTGATAAAATGAAAACATAATTCAATAGTTCACAAAATATTACATGGTAATTTGAGAATTCTAAGTATGATACAATTTCTACAATAACAATAATTAACCAATAAGAAAGTCTCCTTTGGATTCATTTAGCTTCATATTCTTTGATTGATTAGATGTTGTTGAGATTTACCCATTACTACTCTTCACTTTTTATACATTTTTTCTTTTCGAAACAATAGTTTCATGGTTTATGGACAATCAATGAAGTAGATATAAAAGACGCTACGTGACGAAGCTTTGGATTTGAAGGATATGTTTCAATCATTCTGCATGCGAGACATTCTTGAGGTATTTACTAAGCAAATATGTTTCTTTTTGTATGTTTAAAGAGCTGCAACAGTGCAACTGATTCTCTAACAATATTTGTGCACATTAGAAACAAAATACAATGATGCAAGACGACAAAAGGCAAAATAGAAGTGAATGAGGTGAATAAAGGAGGTAAAAGAGGTAAAAGAGGTAGAAGTGAATGAAATTGTATCAACTCTTGTTTGTTTATCTTTCTGCCCCAAGTGTTTTTCATATACACCAGTATATGAAAATTGATGGTCCCCTGAATCTGCAGCTACTTTAAAGGGGGCCTCATGGTGAGTCTCTAGAGACAATGGATTAGATTGCAAAACCGATGTACACCAAAAATCAACCGGCGTGGGTTTGGTAGGTCTCCACCAGCAAAATTTATCATCAACACAATCCCCACTTGAAGGCACGCTATGTTTATGCATCTTATAGAAAAATATTTAAAAAGGGAGAAAGGTGGGTGATGGCTAACCATATTTGATTTTATAAATAACTAAATACTCATTCTTATTTTATAAATAACTAAATACTCATTTTTATTGTTCTTGTCCTATAACCGTAACGCTTGAATTATTTGTCCCAAAACCTAGATTATTAGTAGGAATAGGAGTCTTAGTCAAAAATTTGCATTATGTACTATAAATGTGACGCTTGAACTATTTGTCCCAAAACCTAGATTATTGGTAGGAATAGGAGTCTTAAGTCAAAAAGCTGAGTATTGTGTATCATCTCATAAGATTAATTTCTTATCAAAGAGTATCTTATACTACCTTTCAAACCATATTCCTAATTTAAAGTCTCTATTCTTTTTATTTCCGATACATCTCATCATAATTAGCTAATGTAGATTACAATTAATACTATTGTTCTTCAAAATGGAATTCAGTATGAGCATATCAATCAACTGGATTCATAGAGAATGTAAATGCTACATTAGGAGCAGCTGCAAGAACTTTATCGTGAAGTCAAGGCAAATGCTCGAGACTCCTAAAACTAAATAAAATCGTCCATTCAATCTTTTCTTTGTCGTATGCGCATTTTACATAGTAATTTATAGTGTTGCATCTTACTACTGAAACTCTGAATAACCAATCAAGGGAACAACTTATCTCCATTTTTCTTTTTCTTGCTGGGTTGTTCTGGTTTCTACTTATACTTCTTGAAGGAAAAAGCTACGGTGAGGTGACACGCACGTTGTTGATGGAATCTTGTTCGGGAGGTTCGTTCAACCATTTTTGATGGACTGCGTTGTAGCTTCTGTATTTCTTAACACAAAGTTCTCGCTAGAAAACAAGAATTAAATCATTTTCTTATTTTTCACTTTGGTCATTAAACTGTCTGCAACCCCATTCCATCCGTTTAGGTGACGGGGTTGCGACGTCATTCGGACTTCCTAACATATTTATCATGTGGCAATTGATACAAGAAACACATTGTTTCTTAAATTTATTTGTTAACAACATGACCCCTCATGTCATTACCTCAGATCATCGTAAATAAATAAATTATTTGTATTTCTTTGATATGTCAATAACTAATACATGAAAGGTATTTATAGCTTACAAGAGACAAAGCATTTTAAATGTTAATTCTAAATATGGTAGAAGATGACTAATTACTAATTATATTAGCTAATTAATAATTATTATTTACAATGAATATGTTGATTCTGTACTATCTCTCTAATAATTTCCAACACCTCCTTCAAATTGGGGAATGTATATCTATCATCTCCAACTTGCAAGTAAGATCTCGAAACCGCTCCAAGGGAAGTCCTTTGGTGAGTAAATCAGCTAATTGAAGTCCTGATGGGACGTAATGTGTAGAAATAAGACCACTACCCAATTTCTCTTTGATGAAGTGTCGGTCTATCTATATATGCTTTGTTCTGTCGTGATGGACCGGATTGTGAGCAATACGAATGTTTTTAGGAGGTATTTAATTCAAAGTCATGTCGAAAACACAAATTTTCTTATCCAGAAGTAGTCGATATGCTATTGGATGACTGACCAACTTTGGAGTTAAATCATGATTGTGTTCTCCGCTAATCACATTAAACTTCCACTTATTGTTGGCCATGAGATAACCACACAACCGAAAACGGGCACTCGTATTTTCTTGTGCCAGTTTCCTCGCGTTTTAAATTTTGAATGTGAGCCAATATTTTCTGCTCCTTTCGCAAGTCAAAATAACAAAGGCATTTCTTCTATCAGTGTCGTTATCGGACCTTACTATCATAGTAGCAAATCCTAACCCCGTTGCCTCTAAACAAATCCACTGCAACATATCGTCCCAGATTTCAAATTATTGAACATTTTCAAAATGTTCACGAACATCGACCGCCTTAGTTACGCGAGGCGGAACTACGGCCGACGATACAACTTCGGTGACTTCGGGCTTAGAAATGTTATCGGGGTGCATCATACCTATGTAACATAATATAAATTATAAATACACATATCCCAGTGGAATCTGGTGCATAATTTCAAAACAAAGACAAAATCGAAAATAAACTTTCGGTTGCGTTCAACTAGAAACCAAAAATAAACTTCTGGTTTGTACGTAACCTTATTTTCAGCAAAAAGTTACAGATTAATGCAGTGAATGGGGGATAAAAGAGATGATGTTTACCTAAATTCTTCTTTGTTGAACTTTTTCTGATATGATAAACCAAAAAAATATGGATTTGGAGTGGATAATGGATTGACAATGGAGAGGGTTTTGGAGAGGTTTGAAGGAGAAAGTGTGTTATGGTGGTGATCACCATGGTTGTTGCTTATAGCAATCAGCTTCGTGATAGAACCGAAAATAAACTTTCGGTTTCATACAAAATATCTAGGTGGCATACAATTCAATGTTTCCACTTCTATGGTCGGAGTTATTCTTCCGGTTCCATACCGGAAGTTAATCTTCGGTATAGTTTTTTATAATTTCAAGGGTCACACCACATTTTGACTGGTTTTAACAAAATAGGATGCGAACCGGAAATAAACTTCCAGTTTTGAGAAGAATATTTTTCGGGTTTTCATGGGGTGCGCCCCACTCCTATGAGATGAATTAAGAAATTCACTAACCGAAATCACCCTATTTTTGACAAAATAAAATAATTTTGGATATACACCTGCAAAAACATCAATTATTTTAAAATACAGTACTTTTGCATATGCATCTCTGAGATCTGAAAGTATTTTAGATTTTTTTGCCAAATCTCACTGAGTGTTAACAGAAATTCCCAAATTATTGGACCCAATGATCAAAGTTGTACTAATTTGTAAAGTGTGCCAATATAATGGACCCCAATTAACAAAGTTGTACTAATTTGTAAGTGTGTCAATATAATGGACCCCAAGACAATGCTTTAATTAGGAAATTTACTCCGTAACATTTTGTTAGTACTTATTATGGGAGCATAGAGAGTATTAAATATACAATGATAACCTAGAAATCCAATAAGGAAGAAGACAGGGAGACATCAAGAATGAGGAAGGAATGATCCACTAGTGCTGTTTGGTTTATTCTGTGACTAGAAAACCTGAATACATAAAATCACTGCCAAAAATTTAACCAATCAGCAACAAAGATGGAGATGCAACAGCTTCTTTCCATGGGTTTTCCCGACGAGTTAGCCGCCCAAGCCTTAGCTGCCACCGGCGGTAAATCCACCGTCAAAGCCACCGAATGGATTCTCACTCACAAACCTACCACCACCAACAACCCTTCCCCATCACCATCACCACCACCTTCATCATTCGCATTCCAACCCAAACTCGACCGTTTCTTCCAAAACCCAAACCCAAACCCATCTCCACCACAACCCATTGAAGAACAAGAAACTGAAACAGAGGAACCAACCAATTCCAAACGTATCAAACTCTCTCAGACACAATCTCAAACACCTACACTGCAAAACAACAAACCCTCCATTTTCTTCAACCGTTCCAAGAAACAAACCCAAACTCAAACCCACACTCATGAACCCTTATACGAACGCTTACGTCCCAGAACATTGGACGATGTTGTCGGACAGGATCATCTTCTCTCAGCAAATTCCATTCTCCGTTCCGCAGTCCAACGCAACCGTTTACCTTCTATCCTCTTATGGGGTCCACCCGGCACAGGTAAAACAACTATCGCCAAAGCTATTGTCAATTCTTCAACAACAACTTCAACTTTCTATCGTTTTGTCTCTTTATCTGCTGTTACTAGTGGTGTTAAAGATGTTAGAGAAGCGGTTGATGAAGCAAGAAAACTCAGACTCAAAACAAATCAAACTACTGTTCTTTTTGTGGATGAGGTTCATAGGTTTAATAAGTCTCAGCAAGATTCTTTCTTACCTGTTATTGAAGATGGTAGCATTGTTTTCGTTGGTGCTACTACTGAAAACCCTTCTTTTCATTTGATCACGCCCCTTTTGTCGCGTTGCCGTGTGCTTACTCTTAACCCTCTTGAACCCCATCACCTTGGTTTGCTTCTTAAGCGCGCTGTTAGTGATAGAGATAAAGGGTTGGTGAAAAGTCTTGGTTTTGGTTCTGATTCTGGTTCTGGTTCTTCTAATGTTGAGGTTAGTGTTGGTGAAGATGTGGTTGATTTTATTGGTAATAATTGTGACGGGGATGCTCGTGTTGCTTTGAATGTATTGGAGATTGCTTCAGTTACTGCGGCTGCTCGAGTACAACGGGGTAATGAAGAATGCAAGGATGCTGTTGTTGTTGCTGTTAGTGTAGAGGATGCGAAGGAGGCACTTCAAAGCAAACATCTTGCATATGATAAAGCCGGGGAAGAACACTATAATTTGATCAGTGCATTGCACAAGTCTATGAGGGGAAGTGATGCTGATGCAGCGATTTATTGGCTGGCAAGAATGTTAAAAGGAGGTGAAGAGCCACTTTATATTGCACGTAGGCTTGTACGGTTTGCAAGTGAGGATGTTGGTTTGGCTGATCCTTTAGCTCTTAATCAAGCTGTTTCTTGTTACCAAGCTTGTCATTTTATAGGAATGCCAGAGTGCAACGTGATTCTTGCACAATGTGTTGCTTACTTGGCTTTGGCTCCCAAGTCTATAGCGGTTTATAGAGCGATTGGAGATGCTGAGAAGGTAGTGAGGGAATCAGTTGGACAGAATCAAGGGGTGCCTCTTCATCTCAGGAATGCACCGACCAAGTTAATGAAGGAAGTTGGGTATGGGAAGGGATACATATACACTCCTGATAACCCTTCCGCAACACAGAGCTTTTTGCCATCCTCCCTTCAAGGGTTCAAGTTCCTCCATTGGCCTGACAGGAATCCTTTTGAAACTGATGGATGAAAATGTTTAATTCCGATGGGAGATTTTAGGTCATTTTGTTCCTTTTTTTTGTTTCTTCATACATGTTTCTCCTCTACCGCCTTTTTGGCATTGCAAAGAAGTGTGTAGTATAGGTATAGGCAGTGGTGGAAGAATGGCTAATGTAAGTGTAATGCATGATGTAGGTTTTGACTCAATCAAATGCTCATTTTGATAAATTTACTCTTAAATCTCTTGTTTAGTTTATTTGTAATAATCACTCATGAATAAGCTTCTTGGATTATTAACTCTGCTCTAGAATTTGTAACCAATATATGCAAAAAGAAGGTCTGCTAATGGTCTTCTGTATCCAATATTGATGCTTAAAATCTGCTGCTATACAATTTCACATTTTTTTAATGTGAATAGGTCATCATCTTATACAATATTGTGGATTCTTTTCTGTCTGAAGCAAATATAGCACCAATTGTAAGAAACTTTATCTCCAAGGTTATAATTTTTACCTTCATTTAGTTTACTCTACAACGACGTCGTAGTTTGGTGAGTTGTGAGGAGGGTACCATTGGAATCTGCACTATATATGGCAGGAATGGTTTAGTGCAGGCTGATGAAAGAACTCTTGTGGTAAGCTGCTCAGATATAGGCCTAGAATGTCATAGAATTTGATTTTCTTTTCTTTTTTAATCTTTAAAAATTTATAATTTATAATTTCAAACGGGACACTTGGTGTAATAACTGGAATTTTGGCTATGTGACTTGGAGGTCACAAGTTTGACTGGGTTGTAGAATTAGCCTCTTGCATATATATCGCCGGGTTACATGCAATAGACTCGCATTGGGTTCGACTATTTCCTGAACCTTGCCACAGCAGGAGCTTATAGCACCAAGTTGTTCTCATTGTAAGTTATTGATATTGGCTTAGATCTTCAAGTTCGTATTCCCAATCGCCTTGTGAAACCATTAGGTTGAAAGTCTTTGCATGCTATGTGTCTATATCTTAATGGCATCTATGTAAGATATATATTGCCTAAATTTAATGTCACATACCATATAAGTGAATTTTGAGCGTTGTTTAGTTTTATTATAGCACAATGGGTAAGAAATCATTAAAGTTGTTTTGATTTCATATCAGAAAAAGTTCTGACTTTTGTTAGTTTTTTAAGCTTCTGGCTTGTTTAACAGTACACCATCTAAAGTGCCTCCTGCCTTTGTCCCAGAACACTAAAGCTATTTCTCATGCTTTTCCAGTTCTCTATGAAAGGTATGAGGATGAGAGATAGGACCTTGAGTCTGGGCCTTAGTAAAAAAAGAATTACTTAGGATATTCCCTAAATATTAGGAAATCTCTGTTATGAGAGAGAGGTAGGGGAAATTAATGGATATTCTTAAATATTGTTAGAAAGTTTGTTAGGAGAGTTCATCACTGATTTAGGAGCTTAGCTCTGGTTTATGCATTTTATTTCTGTTTTGCCATCATTGTAGAGCTCAACTCTTAAGCTCGTCCGTTTTTGCCCTATGAATACTTTTCTTTTGATAAGCGGTTAATTGTTAAGTTAGTATGTCATGTTAGTATTTTCTCCCTTGCCAAGTTCAAAACTTGATCTTTTTAACGCTTTCACTCTTGGTGTCCCTGCACAATTAGCAACCGAGTCTCTCCCGATGTTTGAATGGAAGAGACTTGCTTATGCGAGTGATATTTCATGTTGTCATTATGTATACACCCTCCTGATAGCCCTCCCTTAAAGGGTTCAAATTCTTACATTGGCCATATAGGAATCCCTTTTGAATCTCATGGATGAAAATGTTCAATTTTAGATTAGAGTTTTTATGTAATTTTGTTCTGTTTCTCTTCCCTTATACACGTCTCTCCGGTCACCTTTTTGGCATTGCAAAGAAGTGTGTTGTTGAGGTAAATAAATTATCGGGATGATTCTTGTAAAATTCATTTCTCGTGAGAAGAGGCTCTAAGGGATAGGGGAGAGAGAATTGGGCAAATGTCAAATTTTCATTACAAGGGATATCCACTTCTTATTCTTAATAGTTTCCCTTTAATTTCAGGGATTCTTAATAGTGCTGATGGGGGAACTTGTTAGCCACTTTTAACTTGTCCCTTTGTGATACAAATATGGTTGTGATTAGAGGTTTGGTTAGCATATTGACCCATTGATCTTGAGCAGGAATATGTGACACCACTAGATTTTTGTTGAGCACCTTTTCTCTGATAGAATATATCTAATTTTGTTTGGTCTTGAAATTAAATACATGATTGTGAGAAAGAGACATTGCACTTAAGTTATCACATGGTATTTTAAGGATTTGATGTTTGACCCTGAGTTCTTGTGTTAGAGATTGTAGCTACAAAATTTTCAGTGGACTGAGTTAGGATTTTGTACTCCGCCCAATATACATGGATGGAAATCATAAAATTTAAAACTTCATCTTTATTCTTTAGTTGAGAATTGCTAGGACGAAACATGGACTCAATTCATAAATTGTCCTTTTTAGAGGGACAAAAACCAACAAATTTACATACACATTAAAATGACAATCACCATCATTTCGGGTAACCAATGAACAAACTTCATGAAACAACCAACAAAAACTTAAACAACAAATTCAACGGGTGTGGGCATGGGTGTTATTTTGCCACTCGAATAGCCTTTGGGTTTGAGTTCAGGTGATGATTTCGAGTGCGGGTTTAGGTAGTATGAAATTTACACCCAATCCGACCCGTTGCCATCCCTACTCAACAGCCACTGATTTGAAAGTCTTGCGTAGGTTGTTCAATCATACAGATTGTAATTGGTAAAAAAACAAACCATTCATGTATATTACGAATGTGCAAAGATTACTTACAAGTTTCATCATACTTTTATCTTCAACTTGGCATTGTTTCCATTATGCAGCATTGTATCACAAGAGGAAAAAGGTTCTATGAAGGTTGTGTAACAGTTCAAAATTAGCAAAAACTTGAATGATCACCTGAGATACCTTAATTTGAAAAAGTGTATTTGATGCTCTAGATGACTTCTTGTGTCTTGAAGCCATGTAATTTGATCCACATTCAAACAATTTTTTATGAATTTCACTTTATAAATGGATAGTGTATTTTAATCTAGATTATGAAGTGCATAACTATACCAGTTACCAGTAAAAAAACAGCTACTTAGAAAATAATGGCCAAGATGCTGTTTTTATGAAGGAATATACCATAGTCTGTTAAGTTTATGCATGTATTCTATGCTATCATAATTTAAAATGTTGATTTTTCAATCAATTGTAAATTTTGTACATAACTTGCAGAAACATACCTCTTTTCTATGAAGTGAAACCAAAATGGGTTGATTTATTTAGTAATTCAACTAATACCCTCCAACCATTTTGTATCTGGTCAAGTGCATAGTTTTATACTTGATTAATAATATAATCAATCAAATGACTTACACAAGTGTAGGAAGATCCACCCTCTAATAGTGTCTTCCTACTTTGTTCACTCATTTCTTTTACTTTCTTCCTTATCTCTCCATTCTTATTCATCACACTTCTTATTCCACTCTCAATTTTGTCTGCAGTTAAAAGATAGTTACTTCCAACATCATACTCCATCCTATAATCCAACGCAATCTCCACACCGATCATCAGCTCATGCACGAGTTCAAAAGCATTGGTCTGTTGCTCAGCAAAGAGTGGCCATGTAGCAATAGGCACACCATAATATATGCTTTCAAGAGTCGAATTCCAACCACAGTGCGAAACAAAGCCTCCTGTGGCTGGATGGGCGAGTACTTGGACCTGAGGTGCCCATCCGATGACCCTTCCAATCTCCATTGTCCGATCTAAGAACCCTTCAGGTAAAACTGCGACCAAATCGGAAAAAGGATAATCAGACACCGAACCCATGGTTCCCTTCGGTGGAGGTTTCCTCAAGGACCATAGGAAGCGAGCTCTACTTTTCTCAATAGCACATGCAATCTCCCTAACCTGATTCTCATCAAAAGCACCCATGCTCCCAAAGCAGATGAAAACTACCGAAGAATGAGGTTGATCATCGAGCCACTTAATTGTGTCATTAGAATCAACAATGCCATTAGGCTTGAGCTCAGGCTTGGGTTTGGTCTCAAGGTTTAATATGGGGCCCACCGGATATATGGGCAAACCACGTAGACCCGAATCTTCCAAGAATGAGCGAGCCGCATGTGGTTCTAGCTCATGAAACGAGTTTACTATAATACCACTAGCTTTCTTGAGTCCTCTGCCATGGTTGAGGAAAGCTGATTCCCACTTCTTGCGGAGCACCACAGTGGGCAATGTGTTTGTAGGAACTGGAATAGAGAAACTCGGGATGTCCACCTCGTCCTGCTGCAACAACATTCGAGTCGCTTCTAAGTTGCTTTCCATAAGTCTATGCAGATGAAGCACCAAACCAAGGTAAGCAATACCAGAAGTGAAGTAGAGAAGGGACGGGACACCAAAGTCGTTGGCAACATCAATCATGGTGGTACAAAACATGTCAACAACGAAAGCAGCAAGTTGTCCACTGATGTTGGAAACAGCTTCTCTAACGTTTGGTTTTTGGCTTTCAGCGAGAGCAACGGCTGAGTAACTTCCATCAGAAGCGGAAGAAACATTAGTACATTCAGGGAGGTTAATAACACGGAGATTTTCTGAGTCGAAGGAGGATGAAAGGGTCTGTGCTTTTTCATCTGTGTTTGGAAACTTCATGACCAAGACAGTTATACTGAGACGATTATCACGGTTGATAAGAAGCTTAGCTAACTCAAGGGTGGATCCTAAATGTCCCACACCTGGAGAAGGGATAAACACAACTTCTACTTTCTTCATCCTAAACACAGCAGAACTAATAATTAATAATACTACAATATATTCACTCAAGACAATTAAATTACATGTAATTGTTAACTAGCTAGAAGCATATTATACAACAGTACTGTGAGTGATTGTTTTGCTTGTATAATGTATTGTCAGTTATGGTTTTGTACCTGAAATTTTGTGTGGTGAGCAACGATTCAGAAACGTGAATTATTATCTTGTCTTTAACTTGTACCACTATCATACAGAGTGTTGTTTCAAAATGAGTGTCCATTAAAAGTTTTACATATTGATTAAAAAATACAATTATATTGTCATGGGACATTGCATTTTTATTAAATTAGTCTTATTAAATTATTGGAAGTAGTGTACAGAGTAATGACTATATGACACAATTAGAAAAATAGCAATCTTTACTTTATTGAAAAGTGAGAATAACATTCATTTTAAATTATTTTTAAAAAAAAACGACAATTATTTTGAAATAGAGGGTGTATATAACAAATTGTATAGTTGTCTGATAGTATAATAAAGTGTGGTATGTGATGCCTTTTTATTGAGATTTTTTCCCCCCCACTTGTACCTGGAACCTCCCAATCTGTATGAAAAGTCAATCTTTCTCATTGTTGAAATTGCCTGTACACCACTTTTTTTTTAAAATTTGGACGATACCGAAAATTTGAGAGCGTTACCGGAATTTTCGCGAAAACAAGTAAGTTTACGGTATTTTCGAAATTTCCGTTATCACCGACCGTAAATTTCAAAGTATCAGGTATTTTCGCCCGAAAATTTCGAAAATTCCGGTACGCCTAAAATACCGGAAATTTTGAAATTTACGGTATTTTCTATTTTTTCCTTTTTTCCAAAAAATTATAAGTTTTCCATGATTCTTGACTTTGCTTGCAGTGAGGACTAGAGGCAAAGACGTTTCTATTTTAGGTAGGACTACTGATCGAGCAGATGTTGTGGCTCAAGCAGCAGATGAGGCACACGCCTCATAGGCGCATGGTGATCGTCGTCGCCCGACCGGTTCTCACCAGAAACAGATGGCTGAGCAGGTCGCGTCGGGGTTTCGTGCACCTCGTCGACGGATTGCCAGAGCTTCTACGGCAATTCTGGACCCTCCTGTTTCTACAGTGGAGCGGGTAGTTGTACTGGAGCCGGTGGTTCAGGTGCCGGTTGTTGAGGAGCGAGTTTCGGAGGTGGTGCAAGAGCTTGTGCAGGAGGTGGTACAGGAGCCTATGCAAAAGCCTATGCAGGAGGTGGTGCCGGAGGTGGTTCAGGAGGTTGTGCTAGAGGTGGTTCTCGCGATGGTGCCGGAGGTGGTTCCTTAGTGTGTCACACCCTCGGGTCGCACCACCGGCTCTAGCATCTGATGTCCTAGGGCCTTCAGGTACCAGAGATTCTTCCGATCCACAACCACCACCATCTCCTCCAGCAGCTGACCAGGACACCCGCCTACAACTCATTGCAGTTACATTAATTAACATCATGGGGATGTTGAACCCCGCTGGTGAGGTGTATCAGGGGTTAGCTAGGTTGGCTGACATTGCCCGTGAGGGGCCTATGTAGATTTTTCTATGTATTACTGTATTATTATGTGTATGTTGTGACAAATAGACTTTACTTTATTGCATAATATTTTTTAGCTAGTACTTCTTCTTTCGATTACATAAAGAAAACAAAATAACACAAATAAGAAACTAGAATAAGTTAACAAACATCAGATGACAAACAAAAAAATAAACAGTACTCCGATACATGAAAACCTAGGAACTACCGGATTCAGATTCATCTGTACGCTTTAGACACTTCATTATGTCGTCAACAGATCTTCGGATCTCCGCGTCCAACTCGATCAGACCTTTGGTTATCCTACGACAAAATGATTTCCACATGGCCTTCACATCTTCATCATTCTTCAACTCGATTAGGTTGTATTTCACCCAACCATTTGTACCAATGTAATCCTCTCGAAACTCGATCTTTGTCACCCTTCTGTTCTCGGAATCAGGCAGCAAACCGTTCAACATTTCCTTCAATGCGGCGAAGGACTCAGATCCATCTGGGAGCTTGAATTCAACGACAGGTTTGCGGCCGTTGTAATACACTTTTGCCTTAATCAGATATTGAGAAAGAGGCATGTTGTTAAGATGTGATACCTAATAACCCTAAAACTCATATTTATACAAATTGTTATACGTTCTAGACCACACAAAAGTGTCAGTGCAATCTGGACCCTTCAAAAGTGTCGGCAAAATCTCAACCGCTGAAAAAAAACAAGATAAGAAAACATACCGAAAAATTCAACCTTATGCGAAATTTTTGATATACCAGAAAGCACAATCAGTTATGATGTTTCAGTAACTCTCCTTCACTTTCTAGAAACCTTATTCTTGAAGTGCGGCATAGGAAGCTCCCTATTAGCTGATAATTAGGCTTATTCTTATATTATTTAGTAATCATAAACATGTGCTCCCGCACGGGTGGATTTATTTTAATGATGACCAAATAATTTTTTTATATATACATATGAAAAATTCATATATATTGGGAAAGTACAATGAAAAATTATTAATTTAAAATATTACAACAAATAATATGATTACACAAAATATAATGGTAAATTTGACAAATGATGTATTTCGATAAAATGTGAATTTAAATTGAATTACGTAATGTTAAAATAAACTCAATGTATTAAGTAATTTTTTATAAAAAAACTTGTGACAGGAGAAAGAAAAAAATTAACATTTGAAAATAATGGTAATAATTTGATACTGACCCGTAAAATAAAAAGTTAGTTATGTGAATGATATGTAGTATTATTCAATTTCATAAAATATATTTTAAATTTTATTAAAGTTAAATAATAGATTAATTAGTATTTAATGGGAAAGTACAATGAAAAATTATGAAATCAAAATATTACAATAAATAATATGATTATACAAAATATAATGGTAAATTTGACAAATGATATATTTAGATACACGTGTGGATTTAAATTGAATTACATAGTGTTAAAATAAGCTCAATGTATTAAGTAATTTTTAAAAAAAAACTTGTGACATGGAGAAAAAAATTAACATTTGAAAATAACATGAATAGTTTGATAGTGACCCGTAAAATAAAAAGTTAGTTGTGTGAATAATATGTAGTCTCTCTATTGGCATAGGCAACATTTTTTACTTTTGCTTTTATAGGTCCATCATCATAATAATAATAATAATCAAGTTGATCAAATCTCTGTAGCATATATGTCTACACATAGGTGAATCCTGTAAAGTTTGACTATTTATAATACTCCTACATTATCACTCTATACATTCATCTCAAATATTGGGTCACTGTAATAGATTTTCTCAAAATATTTATAATCTAACTCCTTCGGTGAACCTATCAACTCAAAGTAACTTTATTTGTTAATATCTACTTTCAAATCATGAGCTTTTCCTCTTTCATACACTATAAGATCACCATTATGAAGAATTCTTAGTACTGAAACTCGTCCATTTCACCTATTCGATTCAAAATCAGGATTATTAAGTATCAAATTTCTCAGATTGAAAACACTAATTTCTACCACTCCCTTGTTAAAAAAATCATAATTTCTCATTTTGAAAACTGCAAAGCCCTAATTTCTACGACTACCATAATTGATACAAAGCATCAAGTTTATAACCTGTTTGCAACAATGCTTTCAAATGTTTGCTCAATTGATCTCGCTTTCAAAAACAATGGACGTCGCCTTTAATGTTCTTCACTATACGATGAACTTCGCCTTCAATGTTCTTCACTGCACAATGAACTTTGCTATTTGAAAATGTCTTTGTGCACAAAAGTGTAAAATATTACATGTAAAAGTCATGTAAGCCATCACCATGCCACATGGGCATTCTTTCTGAACCCTAAAAAATGAAACAGACGGAATGACGAAGGACAAACGTTCTTCGTTTTTAATACTTAAAGGACTGATTTGAACATTTTAAAAACTAAAAGATTAAAGTGGACCTCGAAATAAAATTAGGGGACAAAAAAGAGTATTTTACAGAGAAAAAAAAAAACAAATAACTTTATTGAAAATATGATTTAATTCTTACTTCAATTTCTTATAAGTTATTTAATTTTGCAAAGAACGTTTTTTTAAAAATACTTCAAAGATAATGATTTTTATAATATCAAATGTTTATAATTAAATCTTACTGGTCATTATCACCACAATGCAAGCAAAAAAATTATTTTCGAATGTCAAAAAAATTTCCTTTCTCCATTTCAGCATCTTACTAGTTTTTATTAAAATAAAAAATTTGGTGGTATGGACCATAGTCAGAAACTTTTGTGTTTTCCCACGTTAATCACCACCCTCTTTAAATACACTAGTGAAAGACATGGCTGCCCTATAGTAAATTGGTTTGTGTTTTCCCTTTAAATCCTCAAAATTGTGAAGAAACCATTAACCTTTCACCAATTCATGAATTTCCCCCTCGTGCTTACAAAACAAAATGAGTTCCTCCCTCGTCTAAGGATGGATGATTCAATCCTTAGACCCTTCACTCATTACAATAAAGAGAATATTTTAGAAATTAGAATTTACCAACTAAACAATGACAAAATAGAAATGAAAATTCATATTATATAATAGTCTAGTTGTTTATTATAGTAACACATAAACTACTTGAAGAAGCTGATTTTTTTTTGTTGCCAAGATATGTAGGTCCTTGAGGAACAATGGGTACAGTGGGTAGAGTATAGTGCAGTAATTTGCATAATTTCACAACATGGGTAAAAACATGTGATTTACAATCCATCAAGTAGAAGCTAAAACAGTTGTAACTCATCTTACAAGTACATGATATACACCGGAAAAATAATACAAGCTATCTTATCTTATTATTGAAAAAGCTACCAAAACTGATAAATTAGATCCATTCCTTAGGGTTGATGCACGCATCTAAGAGTTTCCATTCTTCACTTCCTACTTCTGGTTTCTGCGTGCAAAATGATATCAGCTTTTCAGTACAAGATTTAAAAATGGAAGATGCATCCAATATTCAACTTGTTTACATTTTAGTAGAATATAGAGAAGATTATAAAGCCATACATGATCATATTCCCACCGAGAAGTCAGTGGGAGAGAAACAAGAATACTTTCTATTCTCCCTCCAGTTTTCAGTCCAAATGTTGTACCCCTGTCATATACCTGTTGCCAAAAAACAGTAGTAGCATAAACTTAAACATGATCTTAAAAAGAGTAGAGCAAAACATTTTGGTCTATAAGATAGCTTAAAAAGTGTACCAAATTGAATTCAACATATCGTCCTCTTCGCAACTGTTGCCATGCTTTCTGATGTTCTGTGAAGGGTAAATCCTTTCTTTTCTCTATGATAGGTATGTAAGCGGGAATAACAGAGTTTGCACATTCTGCAAGTAACCATGGTTTAGGGAAGCACATATATCAAAGAACTAAATGTTTTTCAGCCGAAAAGCTGAGAACCAACAGAATTATATATTATATATATAAACAATTACCGGTAGCGAAGGAAAGGAGCATCTCCTGATCATAATCATTCAGATCATCAAAAAATATTCCTCCAAGCCCTCTCCTTTCATCTCGATGCTGAATTTAGAATGAACAGAAGAAATAAGGAAATACAATCACCAACAGTATATACCATGACTCAATTCAATTAGCAAAAAATCTATTGTTATACCACTTTAGCCCCCTGTAAGCATGTCATACCGGTATCTATGATCTATCTAATTAGACACTATACTGACTGAGCTGGTACATTATGTTCACAGAAATTGACAAACTAGGCACCATTCATGCCACATCAATAACTGCAGCTTCCATCATCTTCTAGAGTATACCTTCCATGGTTTGGGTTAGATCTAGTGTCCGAAACCTGGTTCTCTTCATGGCCTAAATCATTATTGGACCCCAGGGTCCTATCACTTTCTTTTACAGGATGAGTCTAGAAATCAAGTGAACCTGGCAGTTACAATCCATGCAAAAAAAAATCAACCTATCTAAGACATCACCTATCTATTTGTATTATAATCTGCATATACTTCATGCGATGATATCTCCATCCAGCTGTTGATGCCCCAGCATCACAAACACTCTTTCATTTCCTATCAAATCACCCTAACCTACATTCATCATTGCTACCAACTACACAGACTGGTTTAATGTTTATCAAAGCTAATTATAACAAATAGACGAGAAAAATTCAAATTTATTCTTTCACTAAAGATTGACGAACTGAACGTTGAATGCTCATTAATTGTTTTTTACTGATCAGCTTCAACTTTTATCGAACACACTGTACGACAAAAACACTTCATTATGTGAAAAAGGATAAGACTATACCTTGATATAGAAGTAATCGTCACACCATTTCTTGAAACGGGGGTAAAATGTAGGATCAAATTTGTCACAGGTCTGTTTTTGAATCTGCAAATAAAGCATGGTGTAAACTCAGTCAAGCACTCGTTCTTGAAAGCGTTATATTCTCTCTTTTATTAAACAATTTGGACAAGAGATTCTTATTTGGAAGGGATGGGGGTGCAGAAGGTAAACCATCTCCAAGGTAACATTTCGGAAGAAATTTAGGAAAACATGGAATGAATATTTCGTTTCCATTTTTATGGTTTAGTTCAGATATAACATAGAAAGAAATGTTTGAAATTAGATATATTTTATAGAAATGCACAGAACCAAATCCCTATGCTTAATATTTCACCGCCGCACATTTCAAAGGAACCAAACTACACATTATATTTAAGAAACCTGACTAAAACTGCAAAGCCATATTAAAATTTTAAACCAATCACCTGAGAAGTCGTAAGGTGATATTTTAAAACAGAGGAAACTGTTTTTTTAAAACAGTTTAGCAAGGAACTTGACTCTTTAACCACAAAATTTGATAAACCAAGTGTTAAGAACATACCGAGTGGAAGTGCTTGACATCCTCTTCAAAAATGTAAGCAGGGGTTAAGTCAGTTCCCCCACCGAACCACCATTGTCTAGGTGCTCCAGGAGCGTCTGCAGAATGCAATAGCATGACAATCAATATAAGCAAACTCAAGAGTCCTGTTATCCAATGTTGCTACAAGTTTCATACTTGCTAGAATAGTATATGTATCAGACAATACTGTTATAGAGCACACTAGGAGTAATTAGCAGTGTTATTTCTGGTACGTGATAGATGCATGTACTTGTATATAGTAATATAGTATACTGAGAATTCCGAATAATCTTTCCCAAAATGATTATAATGAGAAAAAGTAGCTCAGAAATGTGCACGGCAGTGTTTGAATAAAAGAGAGAAAAAATATATCGCATTACCTTTAGGGGCATCAGTTTCAAAATAGCGATAATTGAAATGCAAGGTTGGGGCAAATGGGTTCTTTGGATGTAAAACCTGGACATATAGAAAGAAAGACAGTGAGACAGAAATACAGATAAGTTATCGAAAGTTTGGATTCAATTTTGAGAGAAACAAACATGATTCTAAAAGTATACAATTGATTTTGACATATGTAGACCATTTCAAGTAAAATTGACATGTTTTTGCCTCTAGAATTGAGTTTGTCTAAAGTTATTGTTGAACTCACTTTGCATATGCAAACATAAATCATGTTATACCCAACTCAGTCTAAGTTTGGTTCCACGTTTGAACCTCCCAAAATCACGGTTCGTTGAGTCAAACTTGATTTAACCATGAATTATCATGTTCAATTTCCAGATTCAGAATAGATTCAAGTCTCAAAATCAATTCTACCTAAAAGTTAGTATTTCTATCTTCTACCGTAGGCTAGAATCAATTCTCAAAATTATTCTAACATGTATACACATACAAAAATAATTATGATCTAAACTATCCAAACATGAATGATAAAATATCATTAACTCATAAATGCATGGAAACATAAATCGCTATAAATTCAAGTCACGATACTACTATTATCAATTCAATAAAAATCTTCCAGCACAGCATAACCAAACAAACACTTAATTTCAACTAAAAACATTCTTCATCACACCCTAACCAAAACACTTATATGTATATCTATCATCATCAATAACATTTCTTTTCAACACATCTGAGCAATCTCGCATCGAATCACTAAAAATGCAGAAAACTTACAGAGCTAATTCCGGCAGCGAAAAAGGGAATAGGACCAGGCTTCTGATCATTACTGGCACCACCTTTAGCAGCACGATAAGCCTCAGGAGGCATTTGACCATAAACAACCGAAACATTAACACCAGCTTTCTCCCAAACATCACCATCCTGAAGAACCCTACTAATCCCACCACCACCACCCGGTCTAGACCAAACATCTTCTCTAAACTTTCCACCACCATCCGCAGCTTCAATCGCATTACAAACACTATCCTGCGCTTCTCTAATCATCTTCTCAAACCTAACCCTAACGGAAGACACGCCGCCGTCGCCATCGCCGCCGCGGAGAAACGTGTCCGGTCGTTCAGCTTCTGGAGTTTCCTTCTCTATAACGGTTGCTGTTACTGTAAATCTTCGATGAGATTTTGATTGGAGTAGTGGGTTAGGGTTTTGTTTGGTGAAAAGTTTTGTTGTTGGAAAATTTGGAGATGATTTTGAAGAGGTGAAGGTGAAGGGGATAACGGAGTATGACGGAGCTGTGACGGAACTAATACACGGCATTGTAACAGAATTCGGTTATCGTTAGATTTTACTAACTTGAAACAAACGGTGATTGTGACTGGCGAGAGTTAGTTACAGATAAGAAGATGAAGAAGAAGAAGAGAAATGAAGATGTCGATAAGGTGTTCTTTCTTTTCTCTGCTGTATTTTTATTTTTAATATTATAGGAGAGTATATATAAATTTGATTAGTACTAAACTTTTAAAAAGTTTATGATTTTATAGAAATTAATTGAAATTATGATAAATAATTTGGATTTTTTGTTGATAAAGTGTAAATTGCACACTGTTTCTGGTATTTACCAGCTGCAGCCAAGTGTCAAGTAACGCCCACAGAAAGTAGTAAAGGGAAATTGAATCCACCTCTCTCACATTGGTTTGGAACATTGTTATGTCTTCTCGTTTTAGGCAGAGCACAAGATTTGGCTGCTAACGAGTTTATTTAACTTGTCTTAAAAGTTAATTCAATTTATTATAATGCAGCACACGCAAGAAAATATGTATTGTATTGTGTACTACTTGATCGTTGAATTTTTAAATATTAAGTGATATTTTATTTTTCATTTGCATATTAGTAAGAGATCTGTGTATTCTTAGCACAAAGTCCATAAAAAATGTTTCATTGATGATTGTTATATAATGGTAAAATATTATTTTTGATTTCGTATGTTAACGTCAAGGTTTATTTTGGTTTCTTAACTTTAAAAAATTTCATATTGATATTTTAATTTTTTAAAACGCTTCATTTTAGTTTTTTTTTTGTTTAATTAGCGACGAAAAAACTCAAAAAAACTAAAATAAATCGTTTTAAAGAGTTAAGAGACCAATATAAATTTTTTTAAAATTAAAGAATCAAAATGAACCTTAACATTAACATATAGGACTAAAAATAATATTTTGCCCTACATAATTATTAAGTTAATTTATGATATATATATATATATATATATATATTATGTCGAAACTTATGTTCGTGTAGCTATATTAGAAGCTATAAGGATGTTATTAACTTTATCTTGCACCATAAATTTTAAACTATTTTAAATAGATGTAAAAAAAAATCATTTCAAATGGTTACATCCAAGAAGAGGTACTTCTTGATCAACACGGTTTTATCAAGTCAACTTTTTCAATCATATATTCAAGCTTAAGAAAGCACTATACGAAATGAAATAAGCTCTTAGAGCATGGTATGCCCGCTTAAGTAATTCTTGCTTAATAACATGTTCCATAGAGGACAAGTTGATAACACTCTTTCATTAAGAAAACTGAGCATAACATATTGTTGGTTCAAATTTATATTAATGATTAATCTTCATTGCTACTAACGAATCCTTGTGCAATAAATTTTATGAAATTATGCAGAAAAAATTCAAAATATCAATGATGGAGGATCTCATATATTTCCTAAGACTTCAAATCCATCAAACTAAAGAAGGAAACTTCATTAGTCAAGCTAAATAATATAAAGAACTATTAAAATATTCCACATGGAAAAGTCCAAGATAATAGCAATCTCATTGTTAACCTCGTGCAATATTAACAATGACGAAGATGGAAAACTTGTTGAAGAAAGTAAGTGTCGGGGTATGATAAACTTTATTCTCTATATAACAACGTCACATTTTGATATAATATTTGTTGTCTACATGTGTTCTTGATTTCAAGCACCCCGAAGCACATATCACCGCAGTCAAACACATTATGAGATATTTATCTAGATGGCACACAACAAATGGGTTTATGGTACGCCAAAGGGGAAATTTGTGACTTAGTTGGGTACTCCGACTTCGATTTCGTTGGGTCCATATTGGGTAAAAAAAAGTACCAATAATAGGTGTCACGTACTTGAGAACTCACTTTTGTCATGGCATAACAAGAAATAAGCAAGTGTGAAGTTATCTATAGTCGAGGCAGAATACGTTGCGGCAAGTAGCTGTCCACTCAACTTATTTTGATGAAACAACGACTCTATGACTATCATGTCAATCTTATAGTTATTTCAATTAGATGCGACAACACGGGTGTCATAAACTTCACAAAAAAATCGATATTTCACTCTCAGGTTAAATATATTAAAGTAAGGTACCACTTTAACTTTATCATGGATCATGTTGAAAAAGGGAATTGCGTACTTGAATTTGTAATTTCATCTAATAAACTTGTATATATTTTTACTAAACCTCTTCTTAAAGATAACTTCTTCTTGTAGATATTTGTGCTAATGTTGATCTAAGTGATTATTTTGCATCTTTTACTTCATATATTACATGGATTTTATGTATCTTTTTGATTTTGACAGGGGGAGAAGTATACTCTATACTTAATACGGGGGAGTTTAATCACTCCAAACATGTATAATATTTCTTTTACCACCTATCTGAGAGATGTGTTCTCGCTATCAAATTGGGAGATAACGTGGATCTATGTGCTTGCAGGTATAAAGTTGGAAATCCATACAATGATGAATAAGACATATAGACATATGATGATAACTATATAAACATTTCTTGAGACTCAAGCTTACAAGAGTGACAAATGAAACCTTAACTTTCTCGGGTTTCAGTAATGACCTACGCAAAAAAACCACAAGAACACACACACATTACACACCACACTTTTCATTATTTATTTGAGAAACTATTTTTCAAGCCAATCCAATTGATTAAGAAGTTGTCTAAGGACTTTTTGAACTAACCAATAAGTTGGAGCATTATGACAATCGATTGGAAAAACTTTTTTGAACCAGCTAATCAATTAGAGCATTAAGTCAATCAATTGTGACATCACCTTAATGAATTTCAACAAATCTATATCCAATATTTCTTATTTAGGCATTATAATCAATTAGGAAATTCTTGGCCATTCGATTGGATTATTATGCCAATCAGTTGGCTCGTCAATTTGGCCCATGGAATATTTTTCTTGTAATTTATCTCCCTGTTTAATATATTTCTCTCTTTAGAAATGTTTCTCTCTAAGAGTTTACCCGTGTATTTTTTTGGTTCCTACATAATCAATCAACCATCAATAATTCTTTAGCAACGCGTCTCAAAGCATCACGGGATACATATCCATGTAAATTACCATAAAATAGACTAGTGTTTTCGTGTTCAACTTCACACTTTTTCTCAAAATAAGCTATAACATTGCCCAATTATAACTTTAAGTTGTTATTCATAACCTCCAAACATTTAGACATATCACATATATTGTCCCTTAACTTTGCCTTTAATTTCCAATGATCAGACTCAACCCCAAAGTAAAGAAAGAGAAATAAACAGTATATCAAAAGAATACTAAATATAGATCCTAGTGATAAATACAAATTATCGAGGTGTTACCTAATGTAGCTCTCGATTGATCCATGCTCCAACAAATTTATACATAATAAACAGCCAACCATGTGTCTTTCAGATAATATATAAATTCACTACAATCAACACATGTCTACTCAAGTTATTCTAACCATTGACAATACTCAACCTGATCACTAGCCCATACAACTCCCATCCATAATATGTATATCATCTTTTTCATGTCATTCACAACATATTGCTTTTATTTTTAACCAACATATTTGTTGATGTGAAATCGAAGAAAACAAATTAATCGTCATTAGAAACACGACTTGAATTCCTTTATCAAAGCGGGATTTCTATAAGTCAAAATCACTTATGGGCATAACTCTCCCTTAACAATAAAAAATTTTTAACTTATCTAACACCAACAAAAGTTATTTGTCTACTCAGGTTCCATATAGGCAAATTTAACCGCAAATATCCACTTGGTTAACGTTATGCCAACTATTTCAAACAAAGGTTGTCTACATTTCTTTGTCTTGCACATATTGTCCATAACCAACACAATAGGAAAAATATTTAATAACTTGATTGAATTTGGGTGGGTCCGAAAACTATCTCTCACAACATCTGAGTCATCTCTTCTTCTACTCTAATTAACATAGCTTGCATCCTCTATCAGCTTAAACAAATGTTGCATCTCAATTCTAAGACCTCTTGTCTCTTTTTGTAACTTACTTTTATGTTTATATATTTGCGTGATTCGAGTGAGATATCGCTCTTGAAAGGACAATAATATGTGTATGGGGTGAATCATGACGCTTTGTCAAATCAATAACATGTTGTCGCTCATATGCGCTTAGCCGGCCAACAAATGAATGAACTTCTAATATATAAGATAAACTGAGGTTATAAAGTCCACATTTTACATCAATTATTCCTTCCATAATCATCTTTCCTCGGGGGTTGACCTAATGGACAACCACATTCCCTAGTGTTACTTAGTGTTCCACTATTTGTTTCCTTGTATTTCCCACCTTCATCACAACAAAATTTTAATTTGTTACTAGTCTCTATTGTCTGTTTGGGTATCTGAATGAGTAATGATAACAATTACTTTATATTTGATTCCAACCTCCTTAATTCACCTTATCACCCTTTTCTCATGTTTCAAAGCTTGTGTAATTGAAAATGCATCATTGGTATATGTACATATATGATTCTTATTGCTTATTTGTAAATGGATTTACATACCTACAACATAAAAACGTTTAAAAAAGACTACCATATTACTTATCATTAAATAATCTGGTATACAAAATGAAATACACTAAATAATATTATACCAAATTATCTGATCTAGGTTAGAAACCAAAGAACATATCAAGAAGTTCTCCGAAAACATAAACTACTAAGGAGAATACATATCAATAAATTACTGATAAAGAAAAAAACGTATCAGATGACTTCTCTTATAGTTTTTTGGTAAACTTATGTGAGGTGCAAAATAGTTCAAAATTTGAAAAACTTGAAGAAGAAATGGTATAAATAAAATGGTAGTTTAGTTTATATGTTAAAATAACAAAATAAGAATATTTTAGAAATTGAAAGGATGGAGAATAAATGTAGGGGGTATAGGAGGTAAAATTTGGTTCCTCAAAATATTCCAATCCCACAAGCCCAATTTATTACCTTCCGAAGAAGCCCATCAATCCATCCATTCACCAATTCATGAAATAAAAACAAAACACAAAATGCTGGCAGCTGCCGCTGCCGCTTTGCCCTTCTTAGTCGCACTCAATACCCACCCGGGGTTAGCAACATCTCCACGAACAAACAACCGTATGCTTCTATTTATATGTTCCAATTTCCCGGTGCGGCAGCGCGTCGGAGACTCCGATTTGCGCCGCCGTAGTCGCCACCGTAAGCTTCCATTTCGTAACACATCGTTGTTGTTATTTTTGCAGAATTGAATTGACCTAGAATGGGAGTTGGACGTGAAGTCTCAATCTCACTGGATGGAGTAAGGGACAAGAACATTATGCAGCTCAAGAAGCTCAATCTCGCTCTCTTCCCCGTTCGTTACAACGATAAATACTACTCCGATGCACTTGCTTCCGCCGATTTCACCAAACTAGGTTTGTTCCTAATTTAGGTTTCATACTCTAAGCTATTGCACTTGATTTTCTGTTTAGTTTCTCATTTTGCACTTCAATTTTCTAATTCAACTACACTTTAGATTTAGGTATTAATATGATCCATAGTTAGCTAATCCTTGCTTACAATTATTATGAATCTTTCAACATTAGCTCTTGGAACTTTTGGAAGAGGCACAAACAATTTTAGAGATGAAGAATTAATTTTAGAATGATTTTGATGAGTTTGGTTCTGCCTCTAGAATTGATTCTACTTGAAGTTAGAATTTGTAGCTTTTGAGATGAAATGTGTTTTTTATATGTTCAACTCAATTTTGCATAAAGTTATCCAAACATAAATCACTTTACATTCAACTCGCTTTTAACTTGAATCAATTTTACATAATCAATTCACTCAGATATCAATTTAGGTTTAGTACTAATATGATCCACAATTATTCATTTTTGTTGGTTAATCCTTGCTTACACTTAATAAGAATCTCTGGACAGTGATTTTTGTCCATTTTTAATTTTAATAGGTAGTGTATGATCAAGTACTGGAATCAGTCATAGAAAAGCCTATTAAGTTGTGGTTCATACTGTGTTTTTGTTTATTTCGATTTGCATTTGATTTTCTTTTGTAATTGATCTGAATGAATTTCGTGTATAATTCAGATTTGCTATCTTCTGGTTTCTGCAATATACTTTTTGGCATTTGATTTCTGTTGGGGATTCTGATTCTGCATAAATAAAACTATGAATTTGTGCTAATGTATTTAGATTCAAGCATATTTACTCATTTCCCCTAATATACTTTTTAAGAGTTGTAAGAAGAACATAGAATACATATGATAGGATAGTTCCCTCGGTTTCTTTGATATACGTGCAGAATGCTAATGGTACAACTCATTCATATGGATTCTTCATAATACATTAGATTTGTGTACTTCTGAATGTTTTTGACTTAGTTAGAACTTGGAATGCAAGCTTTACTTTAATCCAACTGACCTGTTTGATATCTCCGTGCTTTCAGTTTGCATGATAGTATCGATGATACATAGATGTGGGTGTATAAGGGACCTTTAAGGTGTCTCTAACACATTAATTATTGTGCCTACTTTCAGCTTACTACAGTGACATTTGTGTTGGCGCAATTGCTTGCCGGCTTGAGAAGAAGGAAGGTGGAGGCCAAGTTCGGGTCTATATCATGACTTTAGGTGTTTTAGCGCCTTACCGTGGACTTGGTATTGGTAAGAAACTTATGGTTATGACTTATTTTAGTGTGCATTTCTGCCATTGTACCTTAAACACATATTAAAATCATGTGGTAAGGTGCAAGCTTCATATTAGGAACATTTCATTTTACGCCTATTCATGTTCAGTGCTCCGAAACGTGCCATGTCCTTTAAGCTTTCTATCTAAATGCTGTTAGAAACGTGACATGAATCGTTTGGTTTATGCAGGAACCAAGCTGCTGAATCATGTTCTCGATCTTTGCTCCAAGCAGAACATTTCCGAGGTTTACCTGCACGTGCAGACAAACAACGAAGAAGCCATTAATTTTTATAAGAAATTTGAGTTTGAAATTACAGAAACTATCCAGAACTATTACACAAACATCACACCGCCAGACTGCTATGTTGTCACAAGGCACATAACTCCTAGCCCAACAAAGAAATAACATCTCACGTCAGTTATTTTGGGGCAATTCATCAAAGATTGTTGCATTATTTATTGAATTTTGCCATGAATGAATGTATTACACTAAAGTTTGCCATTTTTAATGCTAGATTTTAAACTGCAAAGTTAGCCCAAAAATAGAAGCAATTGGGAATCTCTTTGCCAGGGTATTAAAGTTATTATATCCCTATCCTCCCCCTTCCATACCCGATCTTACAATTTTAGGCCGAATATTATTGAACTTGGTACAAGAGTCTTTTGGGGAAAATTGCATCTTGTATTATATTTTATAACTAAATAAATAAATATAGCTTTGCGCCATGGTTTTAGACTTCCACAAGGTGTTTGTTTGGAGTAAATAATTTTAATTAGTCACTAGTATTTAACAAGCATTTATTCATATATGTACACAAACGCTCATGGTAACTATTCTTATAGGATGAATTTATCAAAAAATTTCTAGCATCCTCCAAGCCATTGGGCCAGAACATGTTTGATTACCGTTGAAAAATAACATTTTCATCTAATGTCATCCTCTATCACCACTAGATCCTAAATATATTTGTTTTATTCATGTAAAACACATTTATTGCAACCTCATGATATGTATCAATCTTGCCATAATCCAATCAAAATTTTGCAATTACTAAAAACTGATTTATAATACAATCAAAATTTTGCAATTACTAAAATCACTACAAAGTTAACAATATCATAAAGTTTGATAAATTTAACGCTAAAGGCTAAATTATTTTCGGGGTCCTATCAAAAAGTTTGATAAATTTAAGATTAAATTATTTTTTAGGTCATTTAAGTTATTTAATTGTAATAGAATGATCCTTTATGTTGTATACATTAATATTGGAAAAGAATTTAGCACTAAAAAGGAGTTTACAGTAAATGATCATATATTTAAATGAATTTGCGTGGAAGCTTGCAAATTAGGTTTTGTGATAGTAATCATGAGGTTGGATTCTAGTTTAGATAGAAGATATATTTTTACTACGATGAGATGCAAAAGAAGTTGTCAGTATAAATAACTTATTCGAAAGTTGAAATATATGACATCAAAACAAAAAAATATAAATGTTCTTTTAAATTGCGAATTACCACAAGATCAATAATTTTTGGACATTTAGCATGACTTTGCACCGTTGGTAGTCATGAATCGAATCAGATAAAATGAGATAGATCATGAGATCAATTCGATTCCATATTCGATTCAATTTGCATCAATATTATTTTTTCAAATTTTGCAACACGTTTTTACACGTGGATGTAGAATAGAGCAACAAGTTACACGTGGATGTAGAATCTTAGTGAATCTAGTGTACAATAGGTGTAAGATTACTCTACAATTTTGCATACAACAAAAACGCAACAAAATAAAATCTCTTATCCTATTCACCACACTACGTGTATAACCATGGTTGGATCACAAGATCACACTCTCATCCTTACTATATCACACCATTCAATATGCACCACAAGAATCTCCACGTTGCATGCATCCAGAGCTTTGAACTAGTGGCATAAACTTCTTCATATCTTCTTCCATCATTCATTCTTAACCATCTACTACAACATTCTTGAAGAAGAAAAAAAACTCCATTTGGTGGAACAAAGAGGGAAAGAAAATGGCTACACAAGCTCTAGTGTCGTCATCATCTCTTACTTTTACAGCTGAGGCTGTGAGACAGAGTTTTGGAGCAAGATCACTTCCTTCATCAGTTGGATGTTCTAGAAAAGGTTCCTTCCTTGTCAAGGCAGCTGCTACTCCTCCTGTCAAGGTCTCTTTTTCTTTTACACTCAATTGAAGTATAGTTCCTTGTGGTTTGATCTAGGTTTGTGTTAAAAGTAACTTTCTTTCTCTTTTTGGTTTTCAGCAAGGTGGAGTTGATAGACCCTTGTGGTTTGCATCAAAGCAAAGTCTTTCTTACTTGGATGGAAGGTAACTTACATAGTTTTAGAAACTCATAGAAACTGTTTATATGTTATGTTTATGACAGGTTAAAAGTCACTCAGATAATATATGCCTTTCATATGTTGTTTTTAAGTGAGAACAATTTTCATCATAAGTTGGTTTTGTAAGGTTGAATTAATCTTAATCATAATTTTTAAGATGACATCCAAGCCTTGTTCACTATCCGGTAGGCCATCTACTATCCGTTTTTGATATCGGGCCTCCCATCATTTATGTCCAGGCTCCTTACGTCCAGTTCTAGGCGTGAGTGAGAGAGTCTGTTAAAAGTTCTACGTCAGACAATATATGAACTAATCATATATTTATTAGTGAGATGAATTAAATCAAACTCTAATTCTAGTACATGTTTATATCATGCTTTTGTGTTTATTTTCTCAAGTTTTTCAAGATTTTTTAATAAAATCAACTTATAACTTATATGGAACAGTTTAAGTGTAGTTTATCTTTTGTTATAGAAATAGTTTATAAGTAAACACATATATGTGAAACGCTTATACTATAAGCTATAAGCTCTCAATTAAGTTGTTTATCCTCGCAAAACAAATGTGTGTATGATATTAGAAGTGGTTGTATAAAATTAAAACGTTTCTAATGATCTGAGGGTTATGATTAACTGAAAACTTTTAGGCATGCAACTTTGTTGGGTATGAAATTGACTTGATTTGGCATAATCACATGCAGCCTACCAGGTGACTATGGATTTGACCCTCTAGGGCTCTCAGATCCTGAAGGAACAGGAGGTTTCATTGAGCCAAGATGGCTAGCATATGGCGAGGTAATCAACGGTCGGTTTGCAATGTTGGGAGCAGTCGGAGCTATAGCGCCTGAAATACTTGGCAAAGCTGGTTTGATCCCCCAGGAAACAGCCCTTGCTTGGTTCCAAACCGGCGTGATCCCACCTGCAGGAACATACAGTTACTGGGCAGACAATTACACACTCTTCGTCTTGGAACTGGCACTGATGGGATTCGCGGAACACAGAAGATTCCAAGATTGGGCCAAACCTGGCTCCATGGGAAAACAATACTTCTTAGGACTTGAAAAAGGTCTTGGAGGTTCTGGTAATCCTGCTTACCCTGGTGGACCTTTCTTTAACCCTCTCGGTTTCGGCAAAGATGAGAAATCTTTGAAGGAGTTGAAGCTTAAGGAAGTGAAAAATGGAAGGTTAGCTATGTTGGCAATATTGGGATACTTCATTCAAGGTCTTGTTACAGGAGTTGGACCATACCAAAACTTGTTAGATCATTTGGCTGATCCTGTCAACAACAATGTCTTGACAAGTCTCAAGTTTCATTGAGTGAATGTATTATATTATATATATTCTTTTCTTTGCTCTTTGGTTGTTGTAAGACTATTATTATTATTATCAAAAAAACTCAACCATGTTTTAGTTCACTTTCTTGTCTCATGATGAAGCCTTGTAAGAAATGACATGTAAAAGAACTAGAAATATTTGGCATCTTGTGTGTTAAAGCCTCAGATCAAAGCGCTCTATCCTGTACAACGCGTTACACTAGCACGTAATTGCAGTGCCACACAGAAAGTGCTTGGTTGCTAAATAAAGAAGCTTATCAAAGTTGAAACATGAAAAATATGTAGGGTAAAAAGCAAGATAAACTTGTTATTTTTCAAGAAATTTAGCGAAAGGAGCAAAAGATAAACTTACTGAGCCTAGTGATGTTATCTTGTGCATTATCAAAATAGTGGAGATAAGTAGATTAGGAAGGTTTTGATTGAACTGAATCAAGAGTTTAATTTTTTGCTTGTTCATTTGTCAAAGTTAAACTCTTCAAAGCAGTTCTATCAAAAACTTGCTCAACATACTACTAGAAAACAATGTAGGAATTGAAAAGGAGTAGGAGTGTGGAGTGTTTGAATAGGTTTTATGTTTTGAATGTAAAAGTTATTGATGAGGTGATGGGATGTAGCATTAATCCAGGTTGTGCACAGTCTGAGCCAATAAAGGAAAAATCATAAACCGGTTTATGTCTTGATTTTGGTTACAGAAGAGATGGGACAAATGCTTTTCCTTCATTGGATTCCGTTTCAAAGGTGGTGGATTCTAGAGTGGGAAAATGAATTTTGCTTTTAATAAATTAAACACATAAAATCATCGCAAACTTTTTATTCAGCATTTTTAGTTTTTGTTTTTTTCTAAAATTTTTTAAAACGATTTAATTAATCTTAAATTTTTAATTTTTATAATTTTTTTATGTGTTCAGAATAATATAAAATATTTATTTAATACTAGTAAATTTTTTTTTTTAAATGAGAAATTAAATATGAATTTTTAAAATTTTAAAAGATATTGATAAAAGCAATGAAAATCTCGATTTAGAAATCAAATTTTAAATTTTTTTTAAGAAACTTTTTATAACATTCTACACATGTTTGTAAAGTAATCATTCAAAAATACACATCGATTTAACAGTAGGGACTAAAATTTTACAAAGACTATTATTCGAAAGAAAATTTTAGATTGACCAAAATTGCAGAGTCACATATTTATAGGAATTAAAAATGTATTTAACCCTTAATTTTATCATTATAATCATTTAAACGACAAACTAAATAATACTCAAAATTTTATATTACATATTTTGTATTCTTGTGAATACACAATGACACAATTAAATTATAAAAATGATGTTAACTTTGATAGCATTATGAATTTCATTATAGCTAGTCATATAGTAATAAAATAAATACTAGTTAGATTCAATCGAGTTTGATTTATGACAGGTCCAAAATAATCTTATGAGTCTGACAAAACAATCATATACAACCTAAATTAAGCAACTAGATCATCTCGACACCCGATCTGACCGACTCATTTGTACAAAAAAGACAATTGATTGGTTGATTTCAATCTGGCGATTCAAATTTGTCCACCCCTACTGAATTCTAATGGTCCTAAATTTTCATGTGGTAAGTAGACAAGGTGTAAGTAAGTTGAAGGTAATGCCCAATTTGGAAAAGTGTGTTTTTTCTTTAGTACCCGAGTATTCAAATTGGTTTCAGGTGTAGATTAATTTATTGTGATTTTTTAGGCAATTTTCATTCAGATTTGGGGTCTCGTGGGCCTAATTATATAGATTTTAAAAAGGATGTAGATGGTTTGGTCATTTTTCCGTATGTTAATTCAGCTCGATTTGGTGGCTTTATGTCCATTATTTCTTCTTTGATTTTCGAGAAGTTTAGTATGAGGTTTTTTATTGATTAAGATGATAATACTTTTGAGGCGGTTGTTCCTTTATGGTTGGGTGGCGTTGTAAACCGATTTTCTTCATAAAGCTATCTAATATTCATAAAGTGTTTATTTACCTATTTTCGTTAGCCTATGTACTTGTAACAAATTATTTTGAGAATTTGACACGGGATCTCACTTAAGTACATGTTGCGGAAAAGGTATATTTTGGCTTTAACTCTTGTGTACAGGAGAGGTCCATGTAAGCTTATCCAATTATTTTCTCATTGTTTTGTGCATCTTGATGAAGTGTCTGTTAGCGATCTAGTTTCAAGGTTGAGAGACCCTGTAATTGTGGGACACGCTCGATCAACTTTTTCTCAGGTTCATATAGTGATTCATTCAAGCTTTATGTCTTAGGGGTTCAGTCTTACGAGTTTAAATGTTGACCAACAAGATGTTTTCAATATCTTAGTCAGGTCTAAAGAGGCGAGGTTATGTTTCTTACAAAACGGTCCTCTTGTGATTACGAAGTTGGTTTAGTTGGAAGATAGATGTTTTGGATAAAAAGGGTTAGGGATGAAGTAGGTTAATGCTAATAGGCTCATTCAAAGTTAGAGGTTTTTGGGGGGAGTATTAATAAGAGGAAGTTTGAAGTTGCATGTCCCCAATTCATTCAAGGGCAGAACCCCAATACAATTTGGTTAATTGTCTTATCGCTTTCATTTCACTATTGTTTGATTATTGAGCCTCTTTCACGATTGCACATCTCTGAATAAAGTTTTGAATCAATTTATTTTTAGCATGCATAACTCAATTGGTTATATTTGTGGTTGATCATGATGTTTTTAGTCAATTGGTTGAGTTAGTTAAACAAGAACCATATGAGTTATCGATTCAAGTTAGGAGGAAAGGAAAATCTCAAAGTATTTTGAAAATCATGAAATGTTGAGATTTTATGTGCATGACTCAAATCATGTACATTTCCTGACTCGAATTAAATTGAACAAAGGCAAACTGAAATTTTTTCGAACCTGTGACTCGAATCACACTTTGAATTTTATTCGAATTAGGTAGCTCTGTGACTTGAATCACAAGTTATATTGGATTCGACTTATACAAATCAGGGTTTCTTTTGCCTAATTTGATTTGAATCATAATCCCTTATTGACTCGAATCGCACAATTTTTTAGATTTTTCTATTTGTCTCTATCCAAATTGACTCGAATCAGACTTTGAACTTGACTCGAATCACATGCCTTCTGACTCGAATCAGACTTTGTACTTGATTCAAATCACAAAAGAAATGGGTCAAATTCTTTATGTTTTCTTATTTCTCTCTACTTTCTCATTTGGCTCAAATCATGAAATGCTTTTGACTCAAATCTAATTAAATTTTTTCATCCATTTTTTTGCTTAATCTCAAGCACAAATAATTCCATTTCGTCATCTTATTTTTAAAAACCGAATTTTATAATTTATATTATGATTTTGTAAAATCAAATCCCTTTCATTTTTAAAAACTCAAAACTCCTGCAAACATAAATTCTTTCATCTTTAGTCTCTAGTTTGATTTAAATATTGATTATGGAGATTTGTAATTATTGAGGGAGACTTTATCTTGAAACTAATCTTTCTTGGAGGTTTGGTATATACTTTTATAAAGTTTGCAATATTGAGGTTGTTGTCATTTTTTGCTGACAAATTCTAGTGGAAAAAATAGGTTATTCTCTCTAGGTGACCTTGATAGTGGTTGTGTGGAAGACTACAAACAATGTGTAGTTTTCTTAATCTTCGAATAGTCTATCGCTCAAGAAATGTGGGATCAAAGGGTGATTGCCACACACAAAGATTGCGAGAAGATTATTGAAGTCGAATGATTTAAGAAGCGAGAATTGAGTAAATATTTCGCATAAGAGTTTGACATTACACTATATACAAGTTAAGATCCAAATAAGAGATTTATTTTTCTCAGCATTTTTGTTGATTAGTGATTGTATGAACTCTTTCAATATTTGTCAAAATGAAAAGGAACAAAGCGAGTTTCAATGAGAAACCATTGAATAGTGGAGTCCAGTGCTTATTTTAACACTTCCAGATGAGACGTAATGATGCAAATACCTACTTTGATCCTTAAGGAAGCTAATGGAATGCTTAACTTGTTGTGAAATTGCCTAAATGCCTCTGTCCACTTTGTGTTGCAACTATTGTAAGTAAAAATGGAAGATGGTTATTAAGTGGTTACAGAAGCAAACTTAATGTTAATAACTTATATATGATGTATCCGAAGTGTTTGGGTGATCTATTTGCGAAGAATTTAAGAGTTTTTGCAAATTCGAAAGTTTGTGGTTTTGAGAGAAAACGAGCTTTTTGTGAGGAAGTGAATTGGAGAATTGAGGTGTGTTTGAATTCAGAAGCAAGGCCTTCTATTTATAGGGAAGTTTACTGGTTTGTGAGAAAATAAATTGGTTCAAATGGAGTTCTCAAACAAAAGTTGGTTTAGTTGGATTGTAAGTGAAGGTATATGAGATTTATGGTTCCAATGTGAGTATGAAATGATTTTAGGGGTGCTTCGCAGGTTGTAGATGATTGCTTCTTGGTGCTGAGATATTTTGAAGTCAAAAGCAACAATGTATGAACTCAAGTAGTGAACTTTGTGATTAAAGCTACTTTACAAGAATGAAAGTGTTAACTTTGTGCCAAAAATGGAATGATGTGTTGGATAAAGTTTCTAATCTTTGTGTAATGGCTTAAGATTTTGTGTAATCTTCTGATCATGGATAGACTTAGAGGTTAAGAGATCTAAAAAGTAAGATTGCATGATATGGCTCGGAGATTCGATCATAAGTTTGTAAGAAAAATGACCTATAATGCAAGTATAGAAAGCCAACTTCACCTTTTCGATTCTCCTTACTTAAGCATTATAAATTTGTGCTCTTGGACATTTATATGAAATTTCCTGTACTAAACTAGAAATTTCAAAAAATTCAATATATTACAGGGATAAATTGGTAAAAGCGTCATGCATAGAGTGACATGTATAAAATTGGGGTGAAAAGATAATTTCTCATTTAGTTAGTATCCCATTAAGGCCCATTTCACAATAGGCCACAGTTTCCAAAGTTAGTTACTTACTCCTTACACTATTTTCAACTCTCCGTTTCTTCTTTTTCTCCCCATTCCCAACGATCCTCAGTTCAAATTTCAGATCTCTTTCGCCAAAATCAATGGTAACTTCCTAACCCCAATCTCTCAATCTCCAATTTCTTCTTCTCAATTGTTGCATCTTATCCTTTTCATTCTCAATTCTTTCCTATTTTGATTATCAATATTCATCTCCGATCTGTGTTTCCGTGATCTGATTTGTTAATTTTCATATATTTTTTATTGATTTTCGTTCTGAATTGTTTCCTATGTATTTTTTTTATTGTAGATTTGCCGTTGAATGCATTATTAGGGTTATCTGATAATAATATTCCAACGTTTCTTGCATGAAAGCTGGAATTTTTGGAGTTTTTGCAACTATCAGAATAATGGGAAAGTCTTTGATTTGTTGGATTTGTGTTTTTGTTGTTGGGTTTGTTCAATTTAGCAATGCTTTTTATCTACCGGGGAGTTACATGCATACGTATTCGAATGGAGATCCAATATATGCTAAAGTTAATTCATTGACTTCTATTGAAACTGAGCTTCCATTTAGTTACTATAGTCTTCCTTATTGCCCACCTCTTGGTGGTATTAAGAAGAGTGCTGAGAATCTTGGAGAGCTTCTTATGGGTGATCAGATTGATAATTCGCCTTACCTTTTCCGGATGAATGTTAATCAGTCGATTTACCTTTGTACGACTCCTCCGTTGAATGAGCATGAGGTGAAGCTATTGAAACAGAGAACCCGTGATCTGTATCAAGTGAATATGATCCTTGATAATTTGCCTGTTATGAGGTTTGCTAGTCAAAATGGGGTGAAAATTCAGTGGACGGGGTTTCCTATTGGGTATACGCCGACGGATGGGAGTACGGATTACATTATTAACCATCTCAAGTTTACGGTTTTGGTTCATGAATATGAAGGAAATGATGTTGAGATTATTGGTACTGGGGAGGAAGGTATGGGTGTTATTGAAAGGGATAGTAAGAAAGATTCTGGATTTGAAATTGTTGGTTTTCATGTTGTTCCTTGTAGTGTCAAACGTGATCCTGAAGTTATGACAAAGCTTCACATGTATGATAATGTCTCTTCGATTAACTGCCCGGCTGAGCTTGACAAGTATCAACCTATAAAAGAGCAAGAGAGGATATCGTTTACGTATGAAGTTGAGTTTGTGAAAAGTGATATAAGATGGCCGTCTCGTTGGGATGCTTATTTGAAGATGGAGGGTTCCCGAGTACATTGGTTCTCTATCCTAAATTCACTTATGGTGATTTTTTTCCTAGCCGGTATTGTTTTTGTTATTTTCTTAAGAACAGTGAGAAGGGACTTAGCAAGGTATGAGGAATTGGACAAAGAGACACAGGCTCAGATGAATGAAGAGCTTTCTGGATGGAAGCTTGTTGTGGGTGATGTATTTAGAGAGCCTTGTTGCTCAAGGCTCCTCTGTGTGATGGTTGGAGATGGGGTTCAGATTCTTGGAATGGCTGCTGTTACTATTGTTTTTGCAGCCTTGGGTTTCATGTCACCAGCTTCTCGGGGAATGCTGCTAACAGGGATGATAATTTTATATCTTTTCCTGGGGATTGCTTCCGGGTATGTAAGTGTACGTCTCTGGAGGACCATGAAGGGAACTTCAGAAGGGTGGAGATCCATTTCATGGTTTGCTGCATGCTTTTTTCCTGGAATTGCTTTTACGATTCTAACAGCATTGAATTTTGTTCTCTGGAGCAGCAAAAGTACTGGTGCTATTCCCATTTCCTTGTATTTTGAGCTGTTCTTCCTCTGGTTCTGCATTTCAGTGCCACTCACTCTCATTGGAGGATTTTTGGGGACGAAAGCTGAGCAAATTGAATATCCCGTGCGAACCAACCAGATTCCAAGAGAAATTCCTGCACGGAAATATCCATCATGGCTTCTTGTTCTTGGTGCCGGAACACTTCCATTTGGAACCCTTTTCATTGAGCTTTTCTTTATCCTTTCTAGTATCTGGCTTGGGAGGTTTTATTATGTATTTGGTTTCCTGTTGGTTGTTCTTCTACTGTTGACTATTGTTTGTGCTGAAGTGTCAGTGGTCCTCACATATATGCATCTCTGTGTCGAAGATTGGCGGTGGTGGTGGAAGGCATTCTATGCATCAGGCTCTGTTTCGCTTTATGTCTTTCTGTACTCCATTAACTACTTGGTTTTCGACCTGCAGAGTTTGAGCGGACCTGTCTCGGCTGTACTGTATATCGGCTATTCTCTTCTCATGGCAATTGCAATCATGCTGGCAACTGGAACCATCGGTTTCCTCGTCTCATTCTACTTTGTGCATTACTTGTTCGCATCGGTAAAGATTGATTAAGGCTGATCTTTTTTCCATCTCTTATCAACTGAACAAAAGGAATGCTGGAAGGGGGAAATTTTTCTCAATTGATATAACTTCTGCATATTGACTAGGGAAAACAGATGCTTTGCTTATTGCCTTAAAAATATGTCATATGATTTTATATTGCAATGTAATCTGCACTTTGTTCCCCTTGTATTTGTCTTCTATGAGTATTTTACTCATTCCACTAGTGTTTTCAAACCATTTTGTTTAATGTGCTTTAGTTTAGTAAAGTTGTAATTGTGAAACTGTCTCATCTCTTATTCATTTCAATTTTGTTAACAAATATTAAACAGTTACTTCTGTCATAATTTTGTTCCACTTCAAGGACTTTTTAGTTACATGTGTTTTGTTACCTTAATTATCATTATTGTCTAGGTAACATTTATTTTCATGCTATGAAGATATACAAAAACAAGTTCAATGGATGGTGTACAAGTAAATCCTGAATATGTGTAACATGTGTTTTAGAAATGTGTTATTTACACACAACTTTAGTAGTTGAAGAATCGGAGAATACAAAATGGAGAGGATTTTGATTTTTTTTAATATTGTTAAGAGTTCCTATCGGACAATATATGATTTGAACATGTGTCTCATAAGTGAAGACAATTCTCACCCTACAAATCAGTTTTGTAGAGTTGAATTAGGTCCAATTACATTTCTTAACATGATATCATAGTCTCGTTTAAAATTCGGCGAGTCATCTCCTATCAGGATTTTACTATCGAACCACCCACTATTTATTTCCACGTTCCAGATTCCTGTCTTGGCCATGCGAGAGTGTGTTAAGAGTTATATATCATACAATATATGATTAGTATGTGTGCTTATAAGTGAGGACAATCCTCATCCTACAAGCCGGTTTAAGTCCTCACCCTACAAGCAGGTTTAAACATGATTATGTGATAGTAAATAACTGACAATTCGCGGCCATAATTTAAAAGTGGTGACATGCTAGTTTTTTTTATTCATTCATTCTTCATAATTTGTATGAAGTTTACACCAAGAGAAATATACACAGGTTTCTCTTAACAAGTTCATATAAAAGCCATTACATGGATAACACAAGAAAGAAAAGGTTATGCCAGCTTATTATTGTTAGACATTTTGAGATTATATTGGAATTGGAACTCCTTTCCAATCACCAAGACATTCCAAAACTGGATCAATAATCTTTGCTTGACACATTGCTGTAAACACTTTCTCAAATTCCTCTTCTGGTGTGACATCCTTTTCCCCTGTCAGCAGCCCTATCCCTAATTCTCCCCTCACAAACTTGTATAATGGGTATGACCTACATTCCTTAATTCTGTTTGGAATTTCTGGATTTCCCTTCTCAAATGCCACCCTTGCACTTTCAATTTCCTTCGGCAACAGAGACTTCAATTCTCCCTCAAAAGCTCCTATCTTCTCAAATATCAGCAAGCTCACATTCTTATCATTAACGGCACTGATATGCGCGTGCTCGTAAAGTACTTGCTTTAGTTTCGGCATCAACGGGTACGCAACATTGAAGGGATCATCTATGTAGGAGAATACATATTCTCTATCAACCACTTTGAGCAAACTTTCCTCACAGTTTCTAAATGGATTAGTTTCTTCTCTGTCATCTATGATTAGTGTCTTCTTTGCAACTCTGCTTACAGTATTTCTGATACTGTTCTTAAAAATTTCCTCCAAATGCCTCAAATCAATAGCTTGACAGAGTGCAACCAAATATGTGGAAGACATGAGCTTCAACAACTCAATGGCTTCCACAGTTTTCAAAGCAGAAATCAACCCCAAAGAGTTCACATCCTGGTTATGCTGCTCAGCACTTTGCACATGGCTTGTTACAGGATTTGCCAAATATTGAAGTTCAGAACAATAAGCAGCCATGGCAACTTCAGAAGCCTTAAAACCGTAATCAAGACTCGGGTTTCTACCAGCAGAAAGATTTGATGGCAACCCGTTATTGTACAAGTCATTGACGAGCTCAGTAAACTGTGCAAAGATGAGTTTTCCTATTGAAGCAATAGCTAGACGTGTGTTATCCATCGAAACTCCAATTGGGGTGCCTTGGAAATTACCACCATTCAGTGCCTTATCCGATGTAACATCAATCAGAGGATTGTCATTCACTGAATTTATCTCCCTTTCAATTGATTTTGTCGAAAATCGGATGACTTCAATCTGTGGACCGAGCCACTGCGGAGAAGTTACAAGAGCATAACGATCTTTTCTAGGCTTTTGCAATGGATCTGGCTGCTGCAGTTTCGCGTTTTTGATATAAGAGCTTCCGTCTAAAATGTGTTCCATAATAGCAGCAGCTTCGATTTGACCCGGATGAAACTTCAGTTTGTGTATAAGAGGATGTGTAAATTCCGGTTTCCCTTGCATGACTTCAGTAAAAACCGCAGTTAGAACGACTGACAACAAAGCTAATATGTTCGCCTCAAAAAGCACCGTAGAAGCGACACCAGATCCAACAGCTGTGCCATTTACAAGAGCAAGGCCTTCTTTTGGCTTCAACTCGAAGAAACCAGAACTCAAACCCGCTAAATCGAAAGCTTCCTTGGCATTAAGGGACTCTTTTAAAGGTCCAACAGCTCTAGAATTTCGCCTACCAGTTAGCAATGCAGCGATGTAGGACAAAGGAATTAGATCACCGGAAGCAGTAACTGTACCGCGTAACGGCAAGACTGGGGTGACATTATTGTTGAGGAGTTTGGTGATAGCTTCTAAAATCTCAAATCTAATGCCAGAATAGCCTTGAAGAAGGGTGTTAACCCTCACAAGCATAGCAGCTCTTGTTGCTGACTGAGGTAATGTATGAGACAACTCAGTTTCACGCCCAAATATAGCACAGTTTAAAAACCTTATGAAAACAATAAAAGTTTAAGTTTCAATTACATAACAAATAGGAACTCTACATAAATATTTGAGAGTTGAACTTGAACCTTACCTAACCATCTCCTTCTGAAGAGCTAAGCCTTGTTGAGTTCTTCTATGAGAGGCAGCACCAAAGCCAGTGGTGACACCATAAATGGCAGTGCCTTTTTCAATGTTTTCTGCGATCCACATGCAGCTGGCTTCAACGCCAGCTCTTGCAGACTCTGAGAGTTCAACCTTAACATGTGAGTTACTGTTAGCAACAGCAGCAACCTTAGATATAGTTAGTGTCTCCTCCCCACCTAGACAGATCACTGGTTTCTTGTACTCTGCCACCATGCGTTTCACTTCATCATAGTGGCTACCCTTGAATGAATCTGCAGCTGAATTCCAGTTCAAAGGGTCTGAGACTGAGTCATTGTGTGGATTAATTGTTGTCATGTTTGTAGAGTAAGAGGAACAAGAGGCTTTTGAGGTTTATATAGACAGTGTTTGTTTTGTTTGGTTGGTGAGCAGTGAGTAGGTACACGTTGACTAGGAAACCTCCTTGAAGTGAATGACATTTTTTCCCTTAACAGCTCATCCCTTGAATATATTCTAGTTTTGTTTTATTGGACTTTTGAAATCGTTGTCATATATGTCGTTGTTGGAAGTAAGTAGGTGGGATTACAGCTTCCTTATCTTTTTGATCGGATACATGATTATTTTCGAAATGGTCGGCTCGGTTTGTTTTGTTGGTAGACTAGCATCTACAAATCAAATTGAGTGAGACGAGTCTGTCAATCCTACGTTAAAATTACTAATTTATAATCACCAAATTCTATAAATAAAAATTCACAATCATCAAAGACGATGATGAACTTCACAAAAATAAAAAAAATACACCACTTTCTATTCATCAACACTTTTCATCACCACACAATGATGAAAACTACAAAGACTCAAATTTTGGTTGAGAAATGAATGATGGAGTAGTAGGTTGTATAGGGTGGCAAAACGGATCCGACTTATTGGACATGTCTGTTTTGCCTGCATTTTAGTCTTTTTCGCTTCGTCGAGCAACCTGATCCACCTCGACACACACATAGTTTCGACACACATGAGTTACTTTCAACACACCACCTAATTCATTGTGTCTAAACTGTCTACATTCATCATTGTTCTTAGTCTTCGAAATACTTCAACCTGCACACCCTTCGTCATAATGTATGCAATTTGATTCTCAGTTCTGCAGTGTTCCAAATTCATCTTCCCATCTGCTACCTACTCCCGAAGATAGTGGAACCTCATTTCGATGTGCTTGCTTTGACCACATGCTATCAGATTCTTTGCCAAATTGATAACTAACATGCTGTCGATCTTCATGGTAATTGCTTCATGATCTTTACCTGTGATTTCTTCGACCAAGTTCACCATCCAAGTTGCTTGACATGCACAAAGAGAAGCAATTATATATTCTGCTTTGCATGATGATAATGCCACAACTGGCTCCTTTCTCGAACTCCAAGCAACTGGTGCACCACCTAACATAAATACATATCATGCTGTAGATTTTCGATCTTGATCACTGAATCAATATACCACTAACTTGCATTATTTTCCTTTATCAGCTGCTAGAAATAAAATGCCATAGTCGAGAGTTCCTTTCAAATACCTCAATATTCTCTTTGCTGCTGCTAGGTGTGATACCTTTGGCTTCTCCATGAATCTACTCACCATACCAACACTGTATGCTGAGTCAGGCCTAGTATGACAAAGGTATCTTAAGGACCCAATAAGTCTTCTATATTGGGTTGGTTCGACATCATCCTCTTCAGGGTCTTTCGATTCGTCTTGGTTCGCGGTGTCGAAGTCGAATTGCATTCTTCCATCTCAAATCTCTTGAGAATTTATCCTGCATATCTTTTTTGATGCATCATCAAACCTCTACTAGTCTTGTAGAATTCGATGCCCAGGAAATATGAAATGTCACCCAGATCAGACATTTCGAATTCCTTGCTGAGATCTCCTTTGAAGTTTTCGATCTCTTTCTTACAGCTACCTGTTATCAACAAGTCATCGACATAGAGACACAGTATAAGCAATTCACTATTGCTTCTTCTTACATACTCTCCATGTTCATTTGTGCACTTCACAAATTCCTCCCCCCTTAGAAATCTATCAATCTTCTTATTCAAGCTCTTGGAGCTTGCTTCAATTCATACAGGGCTTTATGAAGTCTGTACACCTTTCTCTCTTCGTTATGTTTCACAAACCCAATTGTTTGTTTAACATAAAATTCTTCGTCTAAGGGTCTATTCAGGAATGCATACTTTACGTCCATCTGACATATATGCCAACTATTTATTTCTGCTAAACCGACAACCAACCTGATTGTTTCAATCCTAGCCCTGCAAGAACCTCATCAAAGTCGATTCCTTCTTTCTGGAGAAATCCTTTCGCCACTAGCCTTGCTTTGTGTCGAGTTACTTCCCCTTTAAGATTCATCTTCAATTTGTATATCCACTTGACATCAATTGCCTTCTTGTCTTAAGGCAATTCGACAAGTGACCAAATGTTGTTGTCTTCGATGAATTTCACTTCTTCGTTCATTGCTTTCACCCACTTTGAATCCTTCAATGCTTCAACTGCATTGCCAAGTTCGACATCTGCATAGAAAGCATAATGTGGCAGCTCAGCTTCGTCATCAACCACATCATCTGATGTAACCACATAATCTTGCAAACTTGCAGGCATGCGTCTTGCTCTCTGAGGTCGGCATGTGCTTGGTTGATCTATAACTGTTGGTTCCTCTTGTTGAACTTCTCTTTCGACTTAAGTTTTTGGTTCTTCAAGTAAAATTCTAACTGAATATTTCTTGACATTTTGAGTCCACTCCCATTCTTTCAGCCCATCTATGATCACGTCCATACTGATCACAATCTGCTTGTTCACTGTGTCGAACAACTTGTAACCTCATGTCGAATGATATCCTACTAGAATCATTTGACTCGACTTATCATCAAGTTTTCTTCTCAATTGATCTGGAACATATCTATGTACAATAGATCCAAATACCTTCAGATGACTCAAGCTAGGCTTTACACCAGACCAACATTCTTCTGTTGTAATTCCTTAAAGCTTCTTTGTCGGACATCTGTTCAAAATATATGTTCCAATCGACACCACTTCACCTCAAAACTCTTTAGGTAAATTCTTTCCTTTCAACATACTTCGAACCATATTCATGATGGTTCGATTCTTCCTTTATGCAGTCTCATTCTGCTGTGGAGTGTGGGGCGACACCACCTCATGCACAATCTCTTCTTTTTCACATAACCTGTCGAAATCTTTCGACACATACTCTCCACCACCATCAGTTCTCAAAACTTTGAGCTTTCGACCGCTTTGTCTTTCGACCATAGACTTAAACTTGGAAAATACCTCAATCACTTCACTTTTCTTCTTGATCAGGTAAGTCCACAGTTTTCGACTGAAATCATCTATGAACGTGACAAAGTATTTATTACCTCCAAGCGAATCCACCTGGATTGGTCCACATACATCAAAGTATATGATTTCGAGAACAACCTTCAACTTGCTTCCTACATTCTTGCTGAAGCTATTCTTGTGTTGCTTTACTTGCACACATTCCTCACACACTTCATTTGGAATGTCGATTTCTAGAAATCTTGAAACCATATTCTTTCTCTTCAAATCTCTGATGTCTCTGAAGTTGAGATGTCCTAGTCGATAATACCATATCCATTCGTCTCTGCTTGCTTCAGTCGAAAGGCACTTGTGCTCTATCACATTGAGTTCGATCTTGAAGGTTATATTATGGGACATAGGAGCCTTCAATATTAACCTTCCATTCGCGTCGACGACTCTCATTATCTTGTCTTCGACAATCACCTTGTAATTCTTTTCGACCAACTGCCCTATACTAAGCAAGTTGCTCTTCATGCCTATAATGTATAGTACGTTTGAAACTACTGCTCTTTTGCCATTTTTCCTCATGATCATAACATCTCCAATACCTTTAGCTGCTAGAGTATTGTCATTTGCAAATTTCACCATGTTCTTCATTGACCTCTTTAGATTAACAAACCAATATTTCCTTCCAGACATATGTGATGAGCATCCTGAATCCAAGTACCATTGATCCTTGAATTTTTCTTCATCTCTTGTTGTGACCATCAACGTCATCTCTTCTTCTTCTTCACACTTAGCGAACTTTGCATCACTTTCTTTTGCCTTTCGCTTCTCTAGACAATCACTCGAATAATGACCATACTTTTGACAATTGTAACATTGAATGTGACTGTTGTCAGGTTTTCGACCACCACCTCTTCCTCTATTTGCAACACCACCTCTTCCTCTATTTGCAACACCACCTCTTTGGTTGCCCTAGTATGGTCTTCTCTGATTCGAAACATTTCTTCGTTCTAGTTTCCGTTTCCAGTCGAATTTTTGTAGCAACCTCTACCTTTGTCGAATCACTTTCCTTTGCCTTTGGTTTCTTTTGCTAAATTTGACTGCAAAACTACATCACTCTTTATCTTGAGTGCAACTCTTTCATTCATTTTGTCATGAGATTCAAGCGTCCCTTAAAGCTCTTCCTTTGTCAATTTCGACAAATCTTTCCCTTCTTCGATAGCCACCACCACGTGGTCGAACTTGGGATCCAAAGATCTCAATTTTTTTGAAACAACAACTCTTGTTGTTAATGCTTCTCCACATATCTTGATTTGATTCACTAGTTTTGTAACCTTAGTGAAGAAATCAGATATGCTTTTGTTGTCTTCCATCTGAAGCAATTCATACGTTCTCTTGTGAGTTTGTAACCTCACCTCTTTCACCTTTTCTGCGCCTCCAAAAGATTTCTCAAGAATATCCCAAGCTTCTTTTGCAGATTTTGTATCACTAACCTTTTCGAAGTTGTCTGGGCTCAGGCATTGATGAATTATAAAGAGAGCTTTATAAATCTTCTTCTTCGATTCTGTGTGTTCTTGCTTTTTTTCTTCTAAAGCGTCTTCTTCAAGCTCTTTTACTCCATCTATTACAAAATCCCACAAACCTTGACAACAGAATAAAACCTTCATCTGCTTGCACCAATTCTCATAGTTATCTACTTTCATAATTGAAAGACTTGCTAGGTAATTCGTATTCACATAGCCCACTACCTTCGTGAATTCTTCTTCTACGATCGTTCTTGATTATTCTTCCCTTGAATCGATCAACCGGAGCTCTTGATACCAGATGTTGGGAATCCACCAAAATCTATGATGAATTTGTTACCAATCTTAATGAACAAGATTGATATCACCACACAATGATAATGAACAATTAAAGAAAGAAGAATAAGAAGAAATAATTATTTTCTGCAGAGTTTCTCTCTGCCCACAAACTGTGGAAAACTTTATTATTTATTTTGTAACTGCAAAATAATGTGAATGAATTCAAATTACAAAAATAGGGGTTGCTCCCTCTTATTTGTGGATCATTGTTGACATTCTCTTTTTCTTCTTTTGTAAATGTATTTGTCTTAATTAAAACTCTAGCCAATATCATATTCTTTAAATATTGTGAATGAATTCAAATTACAAAAATAGGGATGACTCCCTCTTATTTGTAGATCATTGTTGACATTCTCTTTTTCTTCTTTTGTAAATGTATTTGTCTTAATTAAAACTCTAGCCAATATCATATTCTTTACAATAGTTTTAATTTAGAATTAATTATTTTTTGGTTCCTTACATTTATTTAAGGAAAATGTGATGTAATCCAATATGTGCATAAAAGATATATCATTTATTTAGGCTGCTCATTTAAGTTTAAATGAAATTTTTGCTATAAATAAATATTTTTCTCTCTTATGAGAATTGTGACCGAAAGTTACTTAAAATTCAACGCTACTTATTAAAATATTTTTCCTACTTTAATAATCTAAATATGAAATTAGTTATCAAAAGACTGTCACGACCATGTTCAAATCTAACTTATATTCTCAAATTTCAAGATGTAAAATCAAATGACACTAAACTTACTCAAATATATTTAATTTTATCTCTTCTTCACGTATTTTCTCGATTGATAAAAATATCACTTAATCAACATGTGAACATTATTTTATAATAAGCTTGGCAAATTTTTAAATAGTTTATCAAATCAAAATTATTACACACTTTTGAGATCTTAAGGAAATGTTTAGAGAACATAAAATTGTAATAAACAATAAGAAAAGAAAAATCCAATAAACTTGAGAGAAGTGGTAAAGAAAATTAAAAAAGAATAATTTTCATAACTATTATGTATTTATTATGGAGCCAAGATGAATTAATATTTTGTGGGTGAAAATAGATTATTTAGAGTAAAAGATTCCTCAAAAAGCTCCTAAAAGTAATACTTTTAGTTTGATAGAGTTATTACACTAAACACAAAAATATATTGTAAAAAGAAACGCATCAAAAGCCATAAGAACAGGAAATAAACTAGCCGTTGGCTTCGCTCTTCTGTAATAATATACTCTTACACGCTCTCTCTCTCTCTAACACATTCATTCATACACCTTCCATTGTTTCTTCTCTGAGCTCAAACAACCTTCAATCTCTCTCTCTCTCTCTTAACACATACATACAATGTTTACAGAAGGTTTGGACGAATCCGCTATCCAATGGATCAATCGGGTTAGTACTAACCTTCTTTCTCTTTCTTTTTTTGTACGCCTTCTAACTGTTTGATTAATTGTCTCTGCAAATTTTTCCTTCCAAAAACAGGGATCACATGTAAAACTTGAAGATCTTCACAGTCCAACCATACGTCCTCCTTTAACTGAGAAATTAGCCCTTCCAAGATCATCTCTTTCCGCCACACTTTCCACTAATCTCACTCCAAAGTCTCCCTCTTTGCCTCCTTTGAAGTTCCATTCGTCTTTGCTACCGACCCGGAACCTCGCATTCGGATTTAGTGATCGACATGTTGGTCATGACCGTGATGGGAGTGTAAGTGATGATGATGAAAGTGTGGCGTCGTTGTCGTGTCCGACTGTTGAGAGTGATGATGAGGATGAAGAAAGAGTTCTTGATTCTTTGAATACTCCGATTGCGCAGTGTTATGATGAGGATCGCTTGTTTGGATTTGGTAGTGGGGCAAAAGTTAAATCTTTGAAACCTAGTGGGATTTTGAGGACAGGTTTGGTTAATGAAAATATAACTATTCAAGTTCCTAATTGTGTTAGTGCTAGGAGATTTACTGATGGAGAATTGGGTTTTAATAAATGTGTTCAAAAGCAAATGACTCCGTGTGGAAGTGAGAGTGGAAGTGGAGGAGAAAATGTTCGGTTTCGAAGTATGAGTAATTTGAATGATCCTGTTGATTTAGCTACTCCCAGTGCTCCTCCTATTTTTAGTGGTGAAGTTGATCTTCCTTATTCAGAAGGCTCCGTGACGAATGAAGTGGATGAAAAGACTCAGCCGACTCAGACACATAGGTCGTCTTGGACTTCAAAAGATTCTGTGAATTGTGATGATGGAGGGAGGAGTGAGTGTTCAATTGAACAGAAATTTAATAATGTTGCTGAAAGGTATTACTGTGGTGCAATTAATTTATTCCTTTTCTTTCTGTTGGCTTTTGTTGCTTTCCTTTTTGGCATTTCTTTCCTTTTTGGATTTTCTTTCCTTATTGAATGCAGTGAGTGACATTCTGATGTTGAATTGTGCAGAAGGGAAACAACTTCTACAGGAGACTTAGAAAGGCAGACTCTTCCCCACTTGCAATATCTAAACAACAGGTGCTGTCACAACCTTTTAACTTTCTATTTTATGCAACAATTATCACAGGTCTGTTATTGTTTGATAAGTAATTTCTTTAACTTGGTGCATTTTTGTAAAACTTAGTAATGAGATCAATAAATACGAATAACACAATTATCAATTCAAGTGTCCTAAGTCTGAGATTTGAATTTACATATTAGGCTTTGATAGTATTTAGTTAATATTATCATTTTGAAAATTAAATTGATATCCTCTCTTCCTTTGATGGCATGTCATCTCTGCAGTTGCAACAGTCAACATGCCTGGCAAACCCTTATCACTTATGACGCCTGCATTCGTCTATGCCTTCAAGCCTGGGCAAGAGGTTGTGCTGAGGCCCCGGAGTTTCTTAAAGATGAGTGTATGGCTCTTCGAAGTGCCTTTGGGTAGGTTTTGTTTGGTTGTACAAAAAACACTTCTTTGGCTTCATTTATTTTGCTCAATCATTTCTATGATTTTGTAGATTGCATGAATACTTGTTGCAACCTCGAGGTATAAAGCCAACTGAAGGATGTACAAGGAATTCAGAACAAACAGCTCCTCTCAAGACTAAGAAGGTTGTAGGGAAAATAAGAGTGGAAGGTAAATTTTTTACTTTTGTACACATGAAAAATGACTAATATAATTATGATAGTGTTTGAAACATTTGGTCCTGTTTAGGCACATTATTTTATAATCACCAAATTTGAGGTATCATGTGAAACTTGCAGTAAAGAAACTTCGTATTATCCAAAGACGAAAACTAAAGGACACCTTTTCAAACCGAGGATCAATGTATACGCAAGCTGGAATGGAGTATGTCCGGCAAGTTTCATCCCTTGTGAAAAGTGGTATAAATTCTATGAAGTCATCATCATCTTCCATGACAACAGAAGGTAAGTGCACATTTGAGGATGGTTTTCGCAACTCTTTTTTGCTTTACCATTCACGAGCTGATAAATTGAGCTTTTTAATTTTGTTTATAAAGGTTAATCCTGCTGTTGTGTATCTATAAATGAGTTCAAGTAATCTGTTTTATTCTTGTAGAGCCACTGTATTGTTTGATCCAACTCAAGAGTGCAACAGAAGAAAATGCATCAGAGTCGTGTTCTGCAATTTTTCTCCGCCCTGGAAGTGGAGATTATCATGATTTGTAAGTTTCATCATTTTACTTCTAACTGACCTGCTGTTAGGTGGTTAGAAACATGTGAAAATACATCTTACCATGATATACAGTCTTTAGACTATTGTTGAAGGAATTTTACGCAAGGAACAATTCTTAACTGTTGAAAGCCAAACATTAATTAAGTTCCGATGTTTCATACTTGTAGAAATACACTTAATGTTGTTGATAATCTCAAGGATCTTATTACTTGTCTTATAATTTCAGTTTCCCCTTGAGCCAAGGGGATGCCTTACTAGTAGAAGTCCAAGATTCTAAGAAGGCAATCCATGGTGAAGCAAGAATTCCAATTTCACACCTCAATGATAATCCTGTATGTTTCCGCTACCATATTTGTTCATAAAAATTACTCTTCTTTCCCCTTATATAACCCAAATTCATGTAATAATTATGGTGAATCACTTATGCAGAGTGACAAAATTCGGTGGTGGCCAATAAATCATGATGACAATGAATGTCTGGGCAAGATCCAGCTCTCCATTGGAAGTACAATGACAAGTGATGGCAACAATCATATAAAGGTTATACTTATATCAAAATTTACTTTAGTTCAAAAAGTTTTGATATAACAAAGAAATTTTCCTAGCTTGTTGATATAAGAAAATCGTCCAAGTTGACAACCGGATAAAGACTGACATTGTATCAAGCATTATAGATGAAACGTATCCTCTTTTTAAGAGTAAATGTTGAGTATGGAGATGAAGATGTCATCAATAATATAGCTATAAAATAAAAAAAGTTATTCCAGTTTGTTTAGACCGAGGACTAATTGATTTTTACTACCAACATAATTATTTCTTGCTATTCATGATAAGTCTGAGCATATTCAATCTTTTCAATTTTCCTGTTTTTTTTTATAATTTTTGCAGAGTGGTCCTGTCGTGGAAACTCAAGCTTATGATATATTGTTAGAGGGTGCGATGCATGCACAGCGTTTCCATTCCCGAAACTTGCGGCTAAATGGGCCATGGAAATGGTTGTTAGACGCATTTGCAGACTATTATGGAGTTTCTAATTCATATTCTAAATTGAGGTAACTGAATGTCATTTGGATGCTGGACAGAGCTAAAAAGAATCAGTTTTATGAACATTCTTCACACACCATAGAATTGCTTTTCATTTTTGAACCTTCACTTACCTTGTGGTGGTCCTCTTGTAGATATCTATTACAGGTGATGAATGTGGCAACTCCAACCAAGGACTGCCTAGAACTTGTGAAAGAGTTGCTTGATCCCTTAATGAAGGCCAGAAGTGAGAGGAGTCTGACCAGGCAAGAGGTAACTTCTCAAAACTATACATCAGCTTACTTAATTTATGGTGTTCATGATTTACTTTTATTTAACATGTTAATACAATGAGATTAACTTAAAATTTAGAGTAGACAACCGTATACTTGTGCTCCGCAGTTAGATATAGGAATCAGTTGGAGAACATTTGAAGAAGCTAAGTAGTTATATATGGTAAAAATAAGAGGAAGCGCATTCTGTAATATTTGCGAGTTTGAGAGTTTGTGATAGGAGAAATCCTTTGTAGAAGTGGAAACAGTTGGAGTCTCTCCTCATGTTCCTTCTCTCATCCAATAAAATTGTTCTTTCTTTTCATTAGTTTCTATTGATTTTTGCTCTTGATTTCTCAATTGAGTTAGTACATTACACTAAAAAAAACATGGAAGAAATGAAAAACTTCAGAAAATGTTCTTTGAATAACTGATGTTTGTCTTATTTGCCATCTAGATCTAATTTAATGTAATTCATCACTTTGGAATTAGCTTGTTGTGGTTAACAATTGTTCTACTTGTTTGTTCTCACAGAGAAGTATACTTTTGGATTGTCAAACTCAAATTGAAAAACTACTAGCGACTGTTTTTGAGAATTACAAATCTCTCGATGAAAACTTGCCAACGGGTCTAACCGATCATTTTGGTCCAGCATCTGATTCTGCAGCACCAGCTCTACGTCCTGCTTTACAGGTCTTCAGTAGTCTTCATGATATACTATCTCCAGATGCTCAAACTATTCTACAGAAATATTTGCAGGTAATTATATAGTCATTATACTGATAGACGATGCATTTGTTCAATGTAATTTCAAGTCTTGAAAAGATTTAGCGATACCTTCTAATGTTTATGAGGTTTAGGAAAATAATAAAACTGCACTTCATACGACCTCATAAAGTTTTTCTAGATCATTCCTGCAACAACATCAATACGATATTTTTTTTTTATGAAATCTAAATGAAGTGGTTAATATTGACAGACCGCAGCAAGAAAAAGGTGTAGAAAACACATGATGGAGACCGATGAATTTATGTCGGGTGCTCCTGAAAGTTACCCAATGGACACTGTTACTATCTCAACGGCATACCTGAAAATGAAAAATCTTTGTATTTCTATAAGGAATGAAATTCAGGCAGACATAAAGATCAACGGCCATAATACAATCCACGGTCAACATATTTTTCCCAGGTATTTGGCTATAATTCTACAGCATCTCTTCTTTGCAAGTAGACAATACAGTTTAACAGACATGCAAACTTAGTTTTTCTACAGGTATTGAGTTTCACAAGAATTTTCATTTTTAAAGTTTCTCTTGGTTTTAGTTTCTTTCTGTTTCGAACAGTTTTTTTGTTATCACTGTCATTTCTCAAATCTTTAGCTTCTTTTTGCTTCATACATATTAATTTTGATTACATTCTGAGATCAATTATTCAATTTTCAGTTCAATTGACCTGGAAAACATCACAGCAGCCATTTACAGCACAGAACTGTGTAAAAGGCTAAGAACTTTCCTTTCTGCATGGCCACCATCAAGTCCACAGGCACATGTGAATGAGCTTCTAGTGGCAACTGCTGACTTTGAACGAGATCTCGAGTCATGGAATATAAGGTTTGCTTGTCAATGAGAACTTTTCCCCTTGCACCACTATATTCAGCAGAAAAACTTTAGATTCCACAAAATAACCATATCATTTCTTTTTAGACCTGTGCAGGGAGGTGTAGACTCCAGAAATCTGTTCCATAACTACATCATGGTTTGGATACAGGATATGCAACTTAATTTGCTTGATCTTTGTAAAGCAGAAAAGGTAGTTGAGTCATTATATTAGTTATTTTATACTCTATATTCAAAACACTTAACTCTATGAGTGAATTAACTTTTCCTTAATAAAAACAACTGACACAGGTTCCATGGGCTGGAGTAACAACAAACCACTCCACCTCTCCATTTGCTGAGAAAATGTATGAGGACATTAAAGACAACCTAATCCAGTATGAAGTAGTAATCAATAGATGGCCTCAATACTCATTGTATTTGGAAAATGTAAGTCCTAAATCATGTCTTTGTGCATTTAAGATCCTGTTTAATAAATAGCAATATCTTGACTTTGTATTTTCCCTTATTCTTTCTGGAAGGCTGTTGCAAATATTGAAAGGGCAATTGTGAAATCACTTGAAAAACAATATAGCGACATCTTAACTCCTTTGAAAGATAGCATACCAAAGAGACTTCACTTGCAAGTTCAAAAGCTAGCAAGAAGACAATCGGCTACTGTTCCGCTGGTTCCTAACCAAGTAAGTTCTGTGCACTCGTTCATGCTTGTATATTTCGGTTGATTCTATCTATAATGTGTTAACTTACTTATACATATTTTTACAATTAATATTTCTATCTCCAGTTAGGAATATTCTTGAACACGGTCAAGAGGATTCTTGATGTCCTTCATTGTAGAGTGGAAGACATCCTAAATTCATGGGCATCCTGTCTACCTGTCATGGGAGACAAGAAATTGTTTGGAGAGCAAATGAACGGAATAACCGTGCTATTGAGAACCAGATACAAAACTTATTTGCAAGCAATAATAGGGAATATTGTCAACAACGTAAGAAGCTCGTTAAGACTCCACTTTTCTATGTTATAGCTCTATGTCCTTTGTATACAACATTGTATTTCTATACCATAAAAATCATTTGAATTGGTCAGGTTCAAGGTAACAAGAGCACGCGGCTGAAAAAGATGCTTGAGGAAACAAGAGAATCAGATGGAGAAGCAGACATTCGTGAAAGAATGCAGTTGTTGAATTCACAACTCATTGACTTCATCTCCAACCTTCATGAGGTGTTTACCAGCCAAATTTTCATAGCAATATGTCGTGGTTTATGGGATAGAATGGGACAGGTGAGACCAACTACATGTTACTTGTTTACTTCGTAATTGGCTCCAACCTTTTCCTTGGATCTAATCTAAATTATTTTCAACAAATGTGCTAGATTATTTTGAAATTTCTAGAAGGGAGAAAAGAAAATAGAATATGGTACAACGGATCATGCTACGCTCTAGGGGTAAGTGAATATTAGAATAATTTTATGCTGTTTATTTGTCTTGTAAGTGAATATTAGAATAATTTTATGCTGTTTATTTGTCTTGTGTTCTTGTTGGATTCAATAGGCAAGACTTAGTAATAATCGATAACTAATATTCTTGATTGATTCTTCTTTAAATTTGTAGATATTGGATGACACATTTGCTTCACAGATGCAAAGGTTAAGAGGAAATGCATTGCTAGAGAAAGATATTGAGCCTCCTCGCTCAGTGAGTGAAGCCAGATCTATCCTTTGCAAAGACACAACAAATGCAACTGACCCATCTACATACTTCTACATTTAGTTAGCAATTTGTTTACAAAAGAAAACTTCATATTCATGCATATAAATGTAATAATATAGTCTAATTGTATATAAATTATATTTGGATATTCTTTTGTGTGAAAAGGTGCTCTGAGACATAAATGTAATAATGTAGTACAATTCTTCTAATGTGTTTTTTTCCTTTGATAATCAAAATGGAATTAAAAAAAGCACAAAAGGTGCTTACCCTTTTACAACCAACAAACGGAATATGCCAACAAAACCCACTGACGCAACAAAAATAAGAAACCGACTCTCCAAAGGACCAACTAAACCCAACACCGTCTGGGATTAATATATCAATCAAATCATAATAATTACTCTCATTTCTTAAGAAACAAAAAACCCAACACCGTCTGGGATTAATATACAACACCGTCTGGGATTAATATACCAATCGAACCATAAAAAATTACTCTCATTTCTTAAGAAACAAAAACAAGAAACCAACTTACCAAAGGACCATCTAAACCCAACACCGTATAGAATTAATATATGATTGCGATTTAAGAGTCTATAATATTTATGACTACAAGTGCACAGTCGTATCGCGTAGTTTTAAAAGATATTGAACCCACAGTGACCAAAAATCAAACTTATCGTTATCTAATGCTACTTTGTAAAGCTAAGGCTAATGATTAACTGATTTAGGAGACACTAAGAGAATTAAAACTTAAATCTAAGTGGAATATTAATAAGGCGGATATCAGTATGTAATTCGTCTAACCCAGGTGATCCGGAGGTTCATTGATCAATTTTCTAAATAATGGAAATTTCTTTTTCAATAGATAATATTCATTTAAAAGCCCTTATCTCAAATCCCCATTCTATTGATTCAGGTTACGCTATTAAACTCTAACGTACGCTTCCGTTGTCCCATCGAATTAAAAAAAACATTTTTTGAAAACAAATATAATTTAATCAGTTTTAAAGCGCTCCCGATGTATTTAAAATTAATGCCTAGTATCCACTATCCGAAAAAAACCTCAAACTTCTGATCTATTGATTTATAACCTTTCTTTGTCCGTTTTTACTCCCGTAACAAACTCTTTTAATATATAATTAGATACTAAAACCAGAAAAAGTAATTTATGATAAAATAAAACTTGACTAATTTATTTCGGATCCCTTTAGTTTGATTAGTTTACATACCGATATCTAAACGATTTAGCCAGACATAGAATTTAGAATTTCGGATCTCTTTTGAAGACTTATATTCACTTTAAATTTCATCAAATTTTTTAAAGATTTATATTTACTTCAAATTTCATCAATTTTCGTAAGATTTATATTCACTTCAGATTTCATCAGATGATGTTAAGATTTATGTTCGCTTCAATTTTAACAAGATTTTCTGAAGACTTATATTCACTTGAATTTTCACCAGATTTTTTGAAGACTTATATTCACTTCAAATTTCACCAGATTTTCTGAAAACTGATATTCACTTCAAATTTCATCAAATTTTCTGAAGATTTATATTTACTTTAAATTTCATCATATTTTCTTAAGATTTTTGTCCACTCAGATTTCATCAGATTTTGTAAGACTTTATATTCACTTCAATTTTCATCAGATTTTTTGAAGACTTATATTCACTTTAAATTTCACCAGCTTTTCTGAAGACTTATAGTCACTTCAAATTTTATTAGATTATCTTAAGATTTATGTTCGCTTCAATTTTTACCAAATTTCATGAAGACTTATATTCACTTCAAATTTCATCAGATTTTCTGATGACTTATATTCACTTCAAATTTCATCAAATTTTCTTAAGATTTATATTCATTTCAAATTTCATCAGATTATCATAAGATTTATATTCACTTCTATTTTTACCAGATTTTCTGAAGACTTCTATTCACTTCAAATTTAACCCAATTTTCTGAAGAATCATATTCACTTCAATTTTCATCAGATTTTCTGAAGACTTATATTCACTTCAAATTTCATCAAATTTTTTCAAGATTTATATTTACTTTAAATTTCATCATATTTTCTTAAGATTTTTGTTCACTGTGATTTCATCAGATTTTCTAAAGACTTATATTCACTTCAATTTTCACCAGATTTTCTGAAGACTTATATATTCACTTCAAATTTCATCAGATTTTCTGGAGATTATTGTTAACTTCAAATTTCATCATATTTTCTAAAGTCTTATATTCAATTCAATTTTCAACAGATTTTCTGAAGACTTATATTCACTTCAGATTTCATTAGATTTTCTAAAGACTTATATTCACTTCAATTTTCACAAGATTTTCTGAACGTTTATGTTTACTTCAATTTTCACCAGATTTTCTGAAGACTAATATTCACTTCGAATTTCATCAGATTTTCTAAAGACATACATTCACTTCAAATTTCATCAAACTTTTTCAAGATTTAAGTTTATTTTAAATTTCATCATATTTTCTTAAGATTTTTGTTCACTCAGATTTCATCAGATTTTATAAAGACTTATGTTCACTTTAATTTTCACCAGATTTTTTGAGGACTTATATTCACTTCAATATTTCACAAGATTTTCTGAAGACTTATATTCATTTCAAATTTCATTAGATTATCTTAATGTTTATGTTCACTTCAATTTGCACCAGATTTTTCCGAAGACTTATATTTACTTCAAATCTCATCAGATTTTCTGAAGACTTATATTCACTTCAATTTTCACCAAATTTTCTGAAGACTTCAATTCACTTCAAATTTCATCATATTTTCTTAAGATTTATATCCACTTTAAATTTCATCAAATTTTCTTAAGATTTATGTTAATATAAATTTTTACCTGATTTCCTGAAGACTTATATTCACTTCAATTTTCACCAAATTTTCTGAAGACTTATATTCACTTAAAATTTCTCCTGATTTTCTGAAGAGTTATATTCACTCCAAGTTTCATCAAATTATCTTAAGATTTATGTTCACTTCAATTTTCACAAGATTTTCTAAAGACTTATATTCACATAAAATTTCAACAGATTTTTTGAAGACTTATATTCACTTTAAATTTCATCAAATTTTCTAAATACTTATATTCACTTCAAACTTCATCAAATTTTTTTAAGATTTATATTTTCTTCAAATTTCATCAGATTTTCTTAAGATTTATATTCACTTCAGATTTTATTAGATGATCTTAAGATTGATGTTCACTTCAATTTTCAGAAGATTTTCTCAAGACGTATATTCACTTCAATTTTCATCAGATTTTCTGAAGACTTATATTCACTTCCATTTTCACCAGATATTCTTAAGACTTATATTCACTTGAAATTTCATCAAATTTTTTGAAGACTTATATTCACTTCAAATTTCATCAATTATTTTCAAGATTTATATTTACTTTAAATTTCATCATATTTTCTTAAGATTTTTGTTCACTTCAGATTTCATCAGATTTTATAAAGACTTATATTCACTTCAATTTTGACCAGTTTTTCTAAAGACTTTTATTCACTTAAAAACTTCAAAAGATTTTCTGAAGACTTATATTCATTTCGAATTTCATTCGATTATCTTAAGGTTTATGTTCACTTCAATTTTAAAAAGATTTTCGGAATACTTGTATTCACTTCAGATTTCAGCAGATTTTCAGAAGACTTATATTCACTTCTAATTTCATCAGATTTTTTTAAGATTTATATTTACTTTAAATTTCATCATATTTTCTTAGGATTTTTTTTCACTTTAGATTTCATCAGATTTTCTAAATACTTATATTCACTTCAATTTTTACCAGATTTTAATACTTCAGAATTTCACAAGATTTTCTGAAGACTTATATTTACTTGAAATTTAAACAGATTTTCTTATGATTTATATTTACTTCAAATTTCATCAGATTTTCTTAAGATTTAAATTCACTTAATTTTTTTTCCAGATTTTCTAATGATTTATGTTCACTTCAATTATCACCGAATTTTCTGAAGACTTTTATTCACTTCGATTTTCACAAGATTTTATGAACACTTATATTCTTCAATTTAAATTTCACCAGATTTTCTGAAGACTTATAGTCACTTCAAATTTCATCAGATTATCTTAAGATTTATGTTCACTTCAATTTTCACCAGATTTTCAAAAGACTTATATTCACTTAAAATTTCATCAATTTTTTTGAAGACTTATATTCACTTCAATCTTCATTAGAATATCTTAAGATTTATATTTATTTCAAATTTCATCAGATTTTCCTAAGATTTATATTCACTTTAAATTTCATCAGATTATTTTAAGATTTATGTTCACTTCAATTTTTACCTGATTTTCTGAAGACTTTGATTCACTTCAATTTTCACCAGATTTTGTGATGACTAATATTCACTTCAATTTTCTCCAAATTTTTTTTAGATTTATATTTACTTCAAATTTCATCAGATTTTCTTGAGATTTATATTCACTTCAAATTTCATCATATTTTCTTAAGATTTATGTTAATTTCAATTTTTACCATATTTCCTGAAGACTTATACTCACTTCAATTTTAACCAAATTTTCCGAAGTCTTATATTCACTTAAAATTTCACATGATTTTCTGAAGACTTATATTCACTTCAAATTTCATCAGATTATCTTAAGATTTATGTTCACTTCAATTTTTACCAGATTTTCTGAACACTTATATTCACTTAAAATTTACCAGATTTTTTGAAGACTTATATTCACTTCAAATTTCATCAGATTTTCTGAATACTTATATTTACTTCAAATTTCATCAATTTTTTTAATGATTTATATTTATTTAAATTTCATCAGATTTTCTTAAGATTTATATTCACTTCAGATTTCATCAGATGATTTTAAGATTTATGTTCGGTTCAATTTTCACCAGATTTTCTGAAGACTTATATTCACTTCAATTTCATCAGATTTTATGAAGACTTTTATTCACTTCTATTTTCACCATATTTTCTTAAGACTTATATTCACTTCAAATTTCAACAGATTTTTTGAAGACTTATATTCACTTCAAATTTCATTAAAATACTTCAAGATTTATATTTACTTTAAATTTCATCATATTTTCTTATGATTTTTGTTCACTTCAGATTTCATCAGATTTTATAAAGACTTATATCAACTTCAATTTTCACCAAATTTTCTGAAGACTTAAATTCACTTCAAAATTTCAAAAGATTTTTTGAAGACTTATATTCATTTAAAACTTCATTAGATTATCTTAAGATTTATGTTCACTTCAATTATCACCAGATTTTCTTAAGACTTATATTCACTTCAAATTCAGCGTATTTTTAGAAGACTTATTCACTTCAAATTTCATCAGATTTTCTTCAGATTTGTATTAACTTTAAATTTCTTCATATTTTCTTAAGATTTTTGTTCACTTCAGATTTCATCAATTTTTGAAAGAATTATATTGACTTCAATTTTCACCAGATTTTCTGAAGGCTTATATTTAATTTCAAAATTTCACAAGATTTTCTGAAGACTTATATTCACTTCAAATTTCATCAGATTTTCTTAAGATTTATATACACTTAAATTTTCTTAATATTTATGTTCATTTCAATTTTCACCTAATTTTCTGAAGACTTTTACTCACTTCAATTTTCACCAGATTTTCTGAACACTTATATTCACTTTAATTTTCACTAGATTTTCTAAAGACTTATAGTCACTTAAAATTTTATCAGATTATCTTAAGATTTATGTTCACTTCAATTTTAACTAGATTTTCTGAAGACTTATATTCACTTAAAATTTCACCAGATTTTTTGAAGACTAATATTCACTTCAATCTTCATCAGATTATCTTAAGATTTATATTTACTAAAAATTTCATCATATTTTCTGAAGATTTATATTCACTTCAAATTTCATCAGATTTTCTTAAGATTTATATTTACTTTCAAATTTCATTAGATTTTCTTCAGATTTATATTCATCTAAATTTACTTCAGATTTTCTTAAGATTTATGTTCACTTCAATTTTCACCAGATTTTCTAAAGACTTATATTCACTTAAAATTTCACCAGATTTTTTTAAGACTTATATTCATTTAAAATTTCATAAGATTTTCTTAAGATTTATGTTTACTTACATTTTTACCTGATTTTCTGAAGACTTATATTTACTTCAATTTTCACCCGATTTTCTGATGACTTATATTCACTTCAATTTATACCAAATTATTTTAGACTTATATTTTCTTCAAATTTCATTAGATTTTCTTAAGATTTATATTCACTTCAAATTTCATCAGAATTTCTTAAGATTTATGTTCACTTTAATTTTTACCTGATTTCCTGAAGACTTATATTCACTTTCATTTTCACCAAATTTTTTGAAGACTTATATTCACTTCATTTTTCACAAGATTTTTTGAAGACATATATTCACTTCAAATTTCATCAGATTTTCTGAATACTTATGTTCTCTTCAAATTTCATCAATTTTTTTAAAGATTTATATTAACTTCAAGTTTCATCAGATTTTCTTAAGATTTATATTCACTGCAGATTTAATCAGATTATCTTAAGATTTAATTTTCATTTTTCACGAGACTTATATTCACTTCAATTTTCAGCAGATTTTCTGAAGACTTACATTCCCTCCAAATTTCATCAGATTTTCTGAAGATTTATATTTACTTTAAATTTCATCATATTTTCCTTAGATTTATTTTCACTTCAGATTTCATCAGATTTTCTAAAGACTTATATTCCCTTCAATGTTCACCAGATTTTCTGAAGACTTATATTCAATTCAAAATTTCACAAGATTTTATGAAGACTTATATTAACTTCAAATTTCATTAGATTGTCTTAAGGTTTATGCTCACTTAAATTTTTACCAGATTTTATAAAGACATATATTCACTTCAAATTTCATCAGATTTTTTGAAGATTTATATTAACTTCAAATTTCATAAGATTTTCTTAAGATTTATAGTCACTTCAATTTTCTTATGATTTATGTTCACTTTAATTTTAACCTAACTTTTTGAAGAGTTTTATTCACTTCGTTTTTCACCAGATTTTCTGAAGACTTATATTCACTTTAAATTTCACCAAATTTTCGGAAGACTTATAGTCCCTTCAAATTTCATCAGATTATCTTATGATTTATGTTAACTTCAATTTTCACCAGATTTTTTGATGACTTATATTCACTTCAAACATCACATTATCTAAAGATTTATATTTACTTTAAATTTCATCATATTTTCTTAAGATTTATAGTCACTTCAAATTTCATCAGATTTTCTTAAGATTTATGTTTACTTAAATTTTTACCTGATTTCCTGAAGAGTTATATTCACTAAAAATTTCACCAAATTTTCTAAAGAATTATATTCACTTCAAATTTCATCAGATTTACTTAAGATTTTTGTTCTCTTCAATTTTCACCAGATTTTCTGAAGACTTATATTCACATTAAATTTCACCATATTTTCTTAAGATTTATGTTCACTTTAAACTTCATCAGATTATCATAAGATTTATATTCACTTCAAATTTTATCATATTTTCTTATGATTTATGTTCACTTAAAATTTCACCAGATTTTCTAAAGATTTAAGTTCACTTCAAACTTCATCAGATTATGATATGATTTATATTTACTTCAAATTTTATCATATTTTCTTAAGATTTATGTTCGACTCAATTTTCACCAGATTTTCTGAATACTTATATTCACTTCAAATTTCATCAATTTTTTTTAAGTTTTATTTTACTTAAAATTTCATCTTATTTTCTTAAAATTTATATTCACTGCTAATTTCATTAGATTATTTTAAGATTTATGTTCGCTTAAATTTTCACCAGATTTTCAAAGGACTTATATTCACTTCAATTCTCACCAGATTTTCTGAAGTTTTATATTCACTTCAAACTTCATTAGATGATCTTAAGATATATGTTCACTTCAATTTTCACCAGATTTTCTGAAGACATATATTCACTAGAAATTTCATCTAATTATCTTAAGATATATGTTCACTTCAATTTTAACCAAATTTTCTGAAGAGATATATTCACATGAAATTTCATCAGGTTTTTAAAAGACTTATATTCCATTTAAATTTCATCAGATTTTCTGAAGACTTATATTGACTTTAAATTACATAAGATTATCTAAATACTTATATTCACTTCAATATTCATCAAATTTTTTAAAATTTATATTTAATTAAAATTTTATCAAATTTTCTTAAGATTTATATTCACTTGAGATTTCATCAGATAATCTTAAGATTTACGTTCGCTTAAATTTTCACCAGATTTTCTGAAGACTTATATTCACTTTAATTTTCATCAGATTATCTGAAGATTTATAATCACTTCAATTTTCACTAGATTTTCTGAAGACTTATATTCACTAGATTTTTTGAAGACTTATATTCATTTCAAATTTCATCAGATTTTCTTAAGATATATGTTCCCTTCAATTTTAACCAGATTTTCTGAAGAGTTATATTCACTTCAAATTTCATAAGATTTTCTGAATACTAATATTCACTTCAAATTTCCTCAAATTCTTTTAAGATTTATATTTACTTCAAATTTCATCTGATTTTCTTAAAATTTATATTCACTGCAGATTTCATCAGATGATATTAAGATTTTTGTTCGCTTCAATTTTCACCAGATTTTCTGAAGACTCATAATCACTTCAATTTTCATCAAATTTTCTGAAGACTTATATTCACTTTAATTTTAACCAGATTTTCTGAAGATTACTATTCACTTCAATTTTCACTAGATTTTCTGAAGACTTATATTCACTTCAAATTTCATTAGATTATCTTAAGGTTTATGTTCACTTCAATTTTCATCAGATTTTCTTAAGATTTATATTTACTTCAAATTTGATCAGATTTTCTTAAGATATATATACATTTCAATTTTCATCAGACTTTAATTCACTTTAATTTTCACCAGATTTTCTGAAGACTTATATTCACTTTAAATTTCATCAGATTTTCTGAAGACTTATAGTCCCTTCAAATTTCATCAGAATATCTTAAGATTTATGTTCACTTCAATTTTCACCACATTTTCTGAAGATTTATATTCAGTTAAAATTTCACCAGATTTTCTTAAGATTTATGTTCACTTCAAACTTCATCAAAATATCATAAGATTTATATTTACTTCAAATTTTATCAGATTTTCTTAAGATTTATGTTCGATTCAGTTTTCACCAGATTTTTTGAAAACTTCTATTCATTTCAAATTTCATCAGATTTTCTGAATACATATATTCACTTCAAATTTCAACAAATTTTTTTAAGATTTATATTCACTTCAAATTTCATCAAATTTTCTTAAGATTTATATTCTCTTCAAATTTCATCAAATTTTCTTAAGATTTATATTCACTTCAAATTTGATCAGATTTTCTTATGATTTATGTTCACTTTAATTATTACCATATTTAATGAGGACTTATATTCACTCCAAATTTCATTAGATTTTCTGAAAACGTATTATATTATCAAAGTTTTTTAAGATTTAAGTTTACTTCAAATTTCATCTTATTTACTTAAGATTTATATTCACTTCAGTTTTCATTAGATTATTTTAAAATTTATGTTCGCTTCAATTTTCACTAGATTTTCTGAAGACTTATATTCACTTGAAATTTCACCAGATTTTCTGAAGTCTTATATTCACTTCAAACTTCATTAGATGATCTTAATATTTATTTCAAATTTCATCAGATTTTCTGAAGACTTATATTCACTTCAAATTTTTTCAGTTAGATTTATGTTCACCTCAATTTTCAACTTATTTTCTGAAGACTTATATTCACTTCAATTTTCACCTGATTTTCTGAAGACTTATATTCAAATCAAATTTCATCAGATTTTCTGAAGACTTATTTTCACTTCAAATTTCATCAGATTTTTTGAAGAGTTATATTCACTTCAAATTTCATCAAATTTTTTTAAGACTTATATTTACTTCAAATTTCATCAGATTTTCTGAAGACTTATATTCACTTCAAATTTCATCAGACTTTCTGGAGAGTTATATTCACTTCAAATTTCATCAAATTTTTTAAAGATTTATATTTACTTCAAATTTCATCAGATTTTCTGAAGACTTATATTCACTTCAAATTTCATCAGATTATCTTAAGATTTATGTTCACTTCAATTTTCACCAGATTTTCTGAAGAATTATATTCACTTCAATTTTCACTTGATTTTCTGAAAACTTATATTCACATCAAATTTCATCAGATTTTCTGAAGACTTATATTCACTTCAAAATTCATCAAATTATTAAAACATTTATATTTAATTCAATTTTCATGAGATTTTCTGAAGACTTATATTCACTTCATATTTCATCAGATTTTCTCAACATTTATGTTCACTTCAATTTTCACAATATTTTCTGAAGAGTTATATTCACTTTAATTTTCACCAGATTTTCTGAAGACTTACATTCACTTCAATTTTCTACTGATTTTCTGAAGACTTATATTCACATCAAATTTCATCAGATTTTCTGAAGACTTTTATTCATATCAAATTTCATCAAATGTGTTTAAGAATTATGTTTACTTTAAATTTCATCAGATTTTCTGAAGACTTATATTCACTTCAAATTTCATCAGATTGTCTTAAGATTTATATTCACTTCAATTTTCACCAGATTTTCTGAAGACTTATATTCACTTCTATTTTCACCTGATTTTCTGAAGACTTATATTCACATCAAATTTCACCAGATTTTCTAAAGACTCATATTCACTTCAATTTTCACCATATTTTAGGAATCCTTATATTCACGTCAATCTTCACTAGATTTTCTATAGACTTTTATTCACTTCAATTTTCATCAGATTATCTTAAGATTTATGCACACTTCAATTTTCACTTTTAAAGACTTATATTCATTCGATTTTTGATTTTGAAGACTTATATTCACATCAAATTTCATCAGATTTTCTGAAGACTTATATTCACTTCGATTCTCAAAAGATTTTCTGAAGACTTATATTCACTTCAATTTTCACCTGATTTTCTGAAGACTTATATTCACATAAAATTTCATCATATTTTCTAAAGACTCATATTCACTTCAAATTCATCGAATTTTTTTAAGTTTTATATTTACTTCAAATTTCATAAGATTTTTGAAGACTTATATTCACTTGAAATTTCATCAGATTATCTTTAGATTTATGTTCACTTCAATTTTCACCAAATTTTCTGAAGACTTATATTCACTTTGATTTTCACCAGATTTTCTGAAGACTTACATTCACTTAAATTTTAACCTGATTTTCTAAAGACTTACATTCACATCAAATTTCATCAGATTTTGTGAAGACTTATATTCACTTCAAATGTCATTAGATTATCTTAAGATTTATGTTCACTTCAATTTTCACCAGATATCATGAAGACTTATATTCACTTCAATTTTCACCTTATTTTCTGAAGACTTATATTCTCATCAATTTTCACCTGATTTTGTAAAGAATTATATTCACATCAAATTTCATCAGATTTACGCAAGACTTATATTCACTTCAATTTTTCACCAGATTATCTTAATATTTATGTTCACTTCAATTTTCACCAGATTTTCTAAAGACTTATATTCACTTCAATTTTCACCTGATTTTCCGAAGACTTACATTCACATCAAATATCATCAGATTTTCTGAAGACTTATATTCACTTCAAATTTTTAAAAGATTTATATTTACTTCAAATTTCATGAGTTTTTTTGAAGACTTATATTCACTTTAAATTTCATCAGACTATCTTAACATTTATGTTCACCTCGAATTTCATCAGATTTTCTAAAGACTTATATTCACTTCAAATTCATCAAATTTTTTTAAGTTTTATATTTACTTCAAATTTCATAAGATTTTCTGAAGACTTATATTCACTTCAAATTTCATCAGATTATCTTTAGATTTATGTTCACTTCAATTTTCACCAGATTTTCCGAAGACTTATATTCACATCAAATTTCATCAGATTTCTGAACACTTATATTCACTTCAAGTTTCATCAAATTTTTTAAAGATTTATATTTACTTCAAATTTCATCAGATTTTCTGAAGACTTATATTCACTTCAAATTTCATCAAATTTTTTTAAGATTTATATTTACTTCAAATTTCATCTGATTTTCTGAAGACTTATATTCATTTCAAATTTCATCAGATTATCATAAGATTTATGTTCACTTCAATTTTCACCAGATTTTCTGAAGAATTATAATCACTTAAATTTTCATTTGATTTTCTGAAGACTTATATTCACATCAAATTTTAGTAGATTTTCTGAAGACTTATATTCACTTCAAAATTAATCAAATTATTAAAACATTTATATTTAATTCAAATTTCATGAGATTTTCTAAAGACTTATATTCACTTCATATTTCATCAGATTTTCTTTACATTTATGTTCACTTTAATTTTCACCAAATTTTCTGAAGAGTTATATTCACTTTAATTTTCACCAGATTTTGTGAAGACTTACATTCACTTCAATTTTCACCTGATTTTCTGAAGACTTATATTCACATCAAATTTCATCAGATTTTCTGAAGACTTTTATTCATATCAAATTTCATCAAATTTTTATAAGAATTATATTTACTTTAAATTTCATCAGATTTTCTAAAGACTTATATTCACTTCAAATTTCATCAGATTGTCTTAAGATTTATATTAACTTCAATTTTCACCAGATTTTCTGAAGACTTATATTTCCTTCAATTTTCATTAGATTTTCTTAAGATTTATATTCACTTTATATTTCATCAAATTTTTAAAAGATTTACATTTACTTCAAATTTCATGAGATTTTCTGAAGACTTATATTCACTTCAAATTTCATCAGATTTTCTGAAGACTTATATTCACTTAAAATTTCATCAAATTTTTTTAAGATTTATATTTACTTCAAATTTCATCAGATTTTCTGAAGACTTATATTCACTTCAAATTTCATCAGATTGTATTTAAATTTATGTTCACATCAATTTTCACCAGATTTTCTGAAGACTTATATTCACTTCAAATTTCAATAAATATTTAAAAGATTTACATTTATTTCAAATTTCATGAGCTTTTCTGAAAACTTTCATTCACTTCAAATTTCCTCAGATAATCTTAACATTTATGTTCACTTCAATTTTCACCAGATTTTCTGAAGATTTATATTCACTTCGATTCTCACAAGATTTTCCCTAGACTTATATTCATTTCAAATTTCACCTGAATTTATGAAGACTTATATTCACATAAAATTTCATCAGATTTTCTAAAGACTTATATTCACGTCAAATTTCGTCAAATTTTTTTAAGTTTAATATTTACTTCAAATTTCATCAGATTTTCTGAAGACTTATTTTCACTTCAAATTTTACAGTTAGATTTATGTTCACTTCAATTTTCACAAGATTTTCTGAGGACTTATATTCACTTCAATTTTCACCTTATTTTCTGAAGACTTATATTCATATCAAATTTCATCAGATTTTCTGAAGACTTATATTCACTTCAAATGTCATCAAATTTTTAAAAGATTTACATTTACTTCAAATTTCATGAGATTTACTAAAGACTTATATTCACTTCAAATTTCATCAGATTTTCTGAAGAGTCATATTGACTTCAAATTTCATCATATTTTTTAAAGATTTATATTTACTTCAAATTTCATCTGATTTTCTGAAAACTTATATTCATTTCAAATTTCATTAGATTATCTTAAGATTTATGTTCACTTCAATTTTCACTAGATTTTCTGAAGAATTATATTCACTTCAATTTTCACATGATTTTCTGAAGACTTATATTCACATAAAATTTCATCAGATTTTCTGAAGACTTATATTCACTTCAAGTTTCATCAAATTATTTAAACATTTATATTTAATTTAATTTTCATGAGATTTTTTGAAGACTTATATTCACTTCATTTTTCATCAGATTATCTTAACATTTATGTTCACTTCAATTTTCACCAAATTTTCTGAAGACTTATATTCACTTCAAATTTCACCTAATTTTCTGAAGACTTATATTCACATAAAATTTCACCTAATTTTATTATATTCACTTCAAGTTTTAATTTTAGAGACTTATATTCACATCAAATTTCATCAGATTTTCTGAAGACTTTATTCATTTAAAATTTCATCAGATTTTTTTAAGAATTATATTTACTTTAAATTTCATCAGATTTTCTGAAGACTTATATTCACTTCAAATTTCATAAGATTATCTTAAGATTTATGTTCACTTCAATTTTCACAAGATTTTCTGAAGACTTATATTCACTTCAAATTTCACTTAATTTTCTGAAGACTTATATTCACATCAAATTTCACCAAATTTTCTGAAGACTTATATTCACTTCAATATTCACCTAATTTTCTGAAGACTTATATTCAAATCAAATTTCATCAGATTTTCTAAAGACTTTTATTCATTTCAAATTTCATCAGATTTTTTTACGAATTATATTTACTTTAAATTTCATCAGATTTTCTGAAGACTTATATTCACTTCAAATTTCATCAGATTATCTTAAGATGTATGTTCACTTAAATTTTCACCAGATTTTCTGAAGACATATAGTCAGTTCTATTTTCACCTGATTTTCTGAAGACTTATATTCACATCAAATTTAACCAGATTTTCTAAAGACTCATATTCACGTCAATTTTCACCAGATTTTAGGAAGACTTATATTCACGCCAATTTTCACTAGATTTTCTATAGACTTTTATTCGCTTCATATTTTATAAGATTATCTTAAGATTTATGCTTACTTCAATTTTCACCAGATTTTCTGAAGACTTATATTCACTTCAATTTGCACCAGATTTTCTAAAGACTTATATTCACATCAAATTCATCAAATTTTTTTAAGTTTTATATTTACTTCAAATTTCATAAGATTTTCTGAAGACTGATATTCACTTCAAATTTCATCAGATTATCTTTATATTTTTGTTCACTTCAATTTTCACCAAATTTTCTGAAGACTTATATTCACTTTGATTTTCACCAGATTTTCTGAAGACTTACATTCACTTCAATTTTCACCTGATTTTCTAAAGACTTACATTCACATCAAATTTCATCAGATTTTCTGAACACTTATATTCAGTTCAAATTTCATCAGATTATCTTTAGATTTATGTTCACTTCAATTTTCACCAGATATCATGAAGATTTATATTCACTTCAATTTTCACCTTATTTTCTGAAGACTTATATTCACATCTACTTTCACCTGATTTTCTAAAGACTTATATTCATATCAAATTTCATCAGATTTTCGCAATACTTATATTCACTTCAAATTTTCACCAGATTATCTTAAGATTTATGTTCACTTCAATTTTCACCAGCTTTTCTGAATACTTATATTCACTTCAATTTTCACCTTATTTTCCGAAGACTTATATTCACATCAAATTTCATCATATTTTCTGAAGACTTATATTCACTTCAAATTTTTAAAAGATTTATATTTACTTCAAATTTCATGAGTTTTTTTGAAGACTTATATTCACTTAAAATTTCATCTGATTATCTTAACATTTATGTTCACCTCGTATTTCATCAGATTTTCTAAAGACTTATAATCACTTCAAATTCATCAAATTTTTTTAAGTTTTATATTTACTTCAAATTTCGTAAGATTTTCTGAAGACTTATATTCACTTCAAATTTCATCCGATTATCTTTAGATTTATGATCACTTCAATTTTCACCAGATTTACTGAAGACATATATTCACATAAAATTTCATCAGATTTCTGAACACTTATATTCACTTGAAGTTTAATAAATTTTTTTTAAGATTTATATTTACTTCAAATTTCATAAGATTTTCTGAAGACTTATATTCACTTCAAATTTCATGAAATTTTTTAAAGATTTATATTTACTTCAAATTTCATCTGATTTTCTGAAAACTTATATTCACTTCAAATTTCATCAGATTATCTTAAGATTTATGTTCACTTCAATTTTCACCAGATTTTCTGAAGAATTATATTCACTTCAATTTTCACTTGATTTTCTGAAGACTTATATTTACATCAAATTTCATCAGATTTTCTGAAGACTTATATTCTCTTCAAATTTCATCAAATTACTAAAACATTTATATTAAATTCAAATTTCATGAGTTTTCTAAAGACTTATATTCACTTCATATTTCATCAGATTATCTTAACATTTATGTTCACTTCAATTTTCACCAAATTTTCTAAAGACTTATATTCACTTCAAATTTCACCAAATTTATTAAGATTTACACTTACTTCAAATTTAATCAGATTTTCTGAAGACTTATATTCACTTCAATTTTCATTAGATTATCTTTAGATTTATGTTCAATTCAATTTTCACCAGATTTTCTGAAGACTTATATTCACTTCAATTTGCACCTGATTTACGAAGACTTAAATTCACATCAAATTTCATAAGCTTTTCTGAAGACTTTTATTCACTTTAAATTTCATCAAATTTTTAAAATATTTATATTTACTTCAAATTTCATGAGTTTTTTTGAAGACTTATATTCACTTAAAATTTCATCAGATTATCTTTACATTTATGTTCTCCTCAAATTTCATCAGATTTTCTAAAGACTTATATTCACATCAAATTCATCAATTTTTTTAAATTTTATATTTACTTCAAATTTCATTAGATTTTCTGAAGACTTATATTCACTTCAAATTTCATCAGATTAACTTTAGATTTATGTTCACTTCAATTTTCACCAGATTTTCTGAAGAGTTATATTCACTTCAAATTTCATCTAATTATTAAAACATTTATATTTAATTCAAATTTCATGAGATTTTCTGAAGACTTATATTCACTTCATATTTCATTAGATTATCTTAACATTTATGTTCACTTCAATTTTCACCAAATTTTTTGAAGACTTATATTCACTTTGATTTTCACGAGATTTTCTGAAGACTTATATTCACTTCAATTTTAACCTGATTTTCTACAGACTTACATTCACATCAAATTTCATCAGATTTTCTGAAGACTTATATTCACTTCAAATATCATCAGATTATCTTAAGATTTATGTTCACTTCAATTTTCACCAGATATTCTGAAGACTTATATTCACTTCAATTTTCACCTAATTTTCTAAAGACTTATATTCACATCAATTATCACCTGATTTTCTAAAGACTTATATTCACATCAAATTTCATCAGTTTTTCTGAAGAATTATCTTCACTTCAAATTTTCACCAGATTATCATAAGATTTATGTTGACTTCAATTTTCACCAGATTTTCTGAAGACTTATATTCACTTCAATTTTAACCTGATTTTCCGAAGACTTATATTCACATCAAATTTAATCAGATTTTCTGAAGACTTATAATCACTTCAAATTTTTAAAAGATTTATATGTACTTCAAATTTCATGAGTTTTTTTGAAGACTTATATTCACTTAAAATTTCATCAGATGATGTTAACATTTATGTTCACCTTGAATTTCATAAGATATTCTAAAGACTTATATTCACTTCAAATTCATCAAATATTTTTAAGTTTTATATTTACTTCAAATTTCATAAGATTTTCTGAAGACTTATATTCACTTCAAATTTCATCAGATTATCTTTAGATTTATGTTCACTTCAATTTTCACAAGATTTTCTGAAGACTTATATTCACATCAAATTTCATCAGATTTTTTGAACACTTATATTCACTTCAAATTTCACCAAATTTTTAAAATATTTACATTTACTTCAAATTTCATCAGATTTTCTGAAGACTTATATTCACTTCAAATTTCATCAGATTTTCTGAAGACTTATATTCACTTCAAATTTCATCAATTTTTTTAAAGATTTATATTTACTTCAAATTTCATCAGATTTTCTGAAGACTTATACTCATTTCAAATTTCAACAATTTTTTTAAAGATTTATATTTACTTCAAATTTCATCTAATTTTTTGAAAACTTATATTCACTTCAAATTTCATCAGATTATCTTTAGATTTATGTTCACTTCAATTTTCACCAGATTTTCTGAAGACTTATATTCACTTCAATTTTACCGTTTCGAAGACTTATATTCACCTAAAATTTCATCAGATTTTCTGAAGACTTATATTCACTTCAAATTTCATCAAATTTTTAAAAGATTTACATTTACTTCAAATTTCATGAGATTTTCTGAAGACTTTTATTCACTTCAAATTTCCTCAGATAATCTTCACATTGATGTTCACTTCAATTTTCACCAGATTTTCTGAAGACTTATATTCACTTCGATTCTCACCAGATTTTCTGAAGACTTATATTCACTTCAATTTTAACCTGATTTTCCGAAGACTTATATTCACATCAAATTTAATCAGATTTTCTGAAGACTTATATTCACATCAAATTTTTAAAAGATTTATATTTACTTCAAATTTCATGAGTTTTTTTGAAGACTTATATTCACTTAAAATTTCATCAGATGATGTTAACATTTATGTTCACCTTGAATTTCATAAGAGTTTCTAAAGACTTATATTCACTTCAAATTCATCAAATATTTTTAAGTTTTATATTTACTTCAAATTTCATAAGATTTTCTGAAGACTTATATTCACTTCAAATTTCATCAGATTATCTTTAGATTTATGTTCACTTCAATTTTCACAAGATTTTCTGAAGACTTATATTCACATCAAATTTCATCAGATTTTTTGAACACTTATATTCAATTCAAATTTCATCAAATTTTTAAAAGATTTACATTTACTTCAAATTTCATGATTTTTGAAGACTTATATTCACTTCAAATTTCATGATTTTAGAAGACTTATATTCACTTCAAATTTCATCAATTTTTTTAAAGATTTATATTTACTTCAAATTTCATCAGATTTTCTGAAGACTTATACTCATTTCAAATTTCAACAATTTTTTTTAAGATTTATATTTACTCCAAATTTCATCTAATTTTCTGAAAACTTATATTCACTTCAAATTTCATCAGATTATCTTTAGATTTATGTTCACTTCAATTTTCACCAGATTTTCTGAAGACTTATATTCACTTCAATTTTCACCTGATTTTCTGAAGACTTATATTCACCTAAAATTTCATCAGATTTTCTGAAGACTTATATTCACTTCAAATTTCATCAAATTTTTAAAAGATTTACATTTACTTCAAATTTCATGAGATTTTCTGAATACTTTTATTCACTTCAAATTTCCTCAGATAATCTTCACATTGATGTTCACTTCAATTTTCACCAGATTTTCTGAAGACTTATATTCACTCCGATTCTCACCAGATTTTCTGAAGACTTATATTCACTTCAATTTTCACCTTATATTCTGAAGACTTATATTCACATGACATTTCATCAAATTTTCTAAAGACTTATATTCACTTCAAATTTCATCAATTTTTTTAAGATTTATATTTACTTCAAATTTCATCAGATTTTCTGAAGACTTATATTCACTTCAAATTTCATCAGATTATCTTTAGATTTATGTTCAGTTCAATTTTCACAAGATTTTCTGAAGACTTATATTCACTTTAAGTTTTACTTGATTTTCTGAAGAAATATATTCACATCAAATTTCATCGTATTTTCTGAAGACTTATATTCACTTAAAATATCATCAAATTTTAAAAAGATTGACATTTACTTCAAATTTCATGAGATTTTCTGAAGACTTATATTCACTTCAAATTTTATCAGATAATCTTAACATTTATGTTCACTTCAATTTTCACCAGATTTTCTGACGACTTATAGTCACTTCGATTTTCACCAGATTTTTTGAAGACTAATATTCACTTAAAATTTTCACCTGATTTTCTGAAGACTTATATTCACATCAAATTACATCAGATTTTCTGAAGACTTTTATTCACTTCAAATTTCATCAAATTTTTTTAAGATTTATATTTACTTCAATTTTCACATGATTTTCTGAAGACTTATATTCACATGAAATTTCACCAGATTTTCTAAAGATTAATATTCACGTCAATTTTCACCAGATTTTCTGAAGACTTATATTTACGTCAATTTTCACCAGAATTTCTATAGACTTTTATTCATTTCAAATTTCATCAGATTATCTTAAGATTTATGCTCACTTCAATTTTCACCAGATTTTCTGAAGACTTATATTCACTTCAATTTGCACCTGATTTTCTCAAGAATTATATTCACATCAAATTTCATCAGATTTTCTGAAGACTTATATTCACTTCAAATTTCATCAGATTATTTTAACATTTATGTTCACTTTAAATTTCATCTGATTTTCTAAAGACTTATATTCACTTCAAATTTCATCAAATTTTTGTAAGATTTATGTTCACTTAAATTTTCACTAGATTTTCTAAAGAATTATATTCACTTCAATTTTAACTTGATTTTCTGAAGACTTATATTCACCTTAAATTTCATCAGATTTTCTGAAGACTTATATTCACTTCAAATTTCTTCAAATTTTTAAAAGAGTTACATTTACTTCAAATTTCATGAGATTTTTAAAAGACTTTTATGTTCACTTCAATTTTCACCAGATTTTCTGAAGACTTATATTCACTTCGATTCTCACCAGATTTTCCGTAGACTTATATTCACTTAAATTTTCACCTGATTTTCTGAAGACTTATATTTACATCAAATTTCATCAGATTTTCGGAAGACTTATATTCACTTCAAATTTCATCAATTTTTTTTAAGATTTATATTTACTTCAAATTTCATCTGATTTTCTGAAGACTTATATTCACTTCAAATTTCATAAGATTATCTTAAGATTTATGTTCACTTAAATTTTCACCAGATTTTCTGAAGACTTATAGTCACTTCGATTTTCACCAGATATTCTGAAGACTTATATTCACATCAAATTTCATTAGATTTTTTGAAGACTTATATTCACTTCAAATTACATCAAATTATTAAAGGATTTATATTTACTTCAAATTTCATGAGATTTTTTGAAGACTTATATTCACTTCAATTTTCATTAGATTATCTTAAAATTTTTGTTCACTTCAATTTTCACCAAATTTTCTGAAGACTTATATTCAATTTGATTTTCACCAGTTTTTCTGAAGACTTATATTCACATCAAATTTCATTCGATTTTCTGTAGCCTTTGATTCACTTCAATTTTTTCCAGATTTTATGAAGACTTATATTAACGTCAAATTTCACCAGATTTTCTATACACTTTTACTCACTTCAAATTTCATCAAGTTATCTTAAGATTTATGTTCCCTTCAATTTTTTCCAAATTTTCTGAAGACTTATATTCACTTCAATTTGCACCTGATTTTCTAAAGAATTATATTCACATAAATTTCATCAGATTTTCTGAAGACTTATATTCACTTCAAATTTCATCAAATTTTTAAAAGAATTATATTTACTTAAAATATCATGAGTTTTTTTGAAGACGTATATTCACTTCAAATTTCATCAGATTAGCTTATCATTTATGTTCACTTCAAATTTTATCAGATTTTTTGAAGACTTATATTCATTTCAAATTTCATCAGATTATCTTAAGATTTATGTTGACTTCAATATTCTCCAGATATTCTGAAGACTTATATTCACTTCAATTTTCACCTTGTTTTCTGAAGACCTATATTCACATCAAATTTCACCAGATTTTCTAAAGACTTATATTCACGTTAATTTTCATCAGATTTTCTGAAGAGTTATATTCACATCAATTTTCACCAGATTTTCTAGAGACTTTTATTCACTTCAAATTTCATCAGATTATCTTAAGATTTATGTTCACTTCAATTTTCACCAGATTTTTTGATAACTTATATTCACTTCAGCTTGCACCTGATTTTCTGAAGACTTATATTCACATCAAATTTCATCAGATTTTCTGAAGACTTATATTCACTTCAAATTTCATCAAATTTTTAAAAGATTTATATTTACTTAAAATTTCATGAGTTTTTTAGAAGACTTATATTCACCTCAAATTTCATCAGATTATCTTAACATTTATGTTCACTTCAAATTTCATTTGATTTTCTGAAGACTTATATTCACTACGATTTTCACCAGATTTTCTGAAGACTTATATTCACTTAAATTTTCACCTGATTTTCTGCGGACTTATATTCACATTAAATTTCATCAGATTTTCTGAAGACTTATATTCACTTCAAATTTCATCAAATTTTGAAAAGATTTATATTTAGTTCAAATATCATGAGATTTTCTGAAGACTTATATTCACTTCAAATTTCATCAGATTATCTTAACATTTATGTTCACTTCAATTTTCACCATATTTTCTAAAGACTTATATTCACTTCGATTTTCACCAGATTTTCTGAAGACTTATATTCACTTCAATTTTCACCTGATTTTCTGAAGACTTATATTCACATAAAATTTCATCAGATTTTCTGAAGACTTTTATTCTCTTCAAATTTCATCAAATTTTTTTTAAGATTTATATTTACTTCAAATTTCATCAGATTTTCTAAAGACTTATATTCACTTAAAATTTCATAAGATTATCTTAAGATTTATGTTCACTTCAATTTTCACCAGATTTTCTAAAGACTTATATTCACTTCAATTTTCACCTGATTTTCTGAAGACTTATATTCACATCAAATTTCACAAGATTTTCTAAAGACTCATATTCACGTCAATTTTCATCAGATTTTCTGAAGACTTATATTCACGTCAATGTTCACCAGATTATCTATAGACTTTTATTCACTTCAAATTTCATCAGATTAACTTAAGATTTATGTTCTCTTCAATTTTCACCAGATTTTTTGAAGACTTATATTCACTTTAATTTGCACCTGAGTTTTTGAAGACTTATATACACATCAAATTTCATCATATTTTCTGAAGACTTATATTCACTCCAAGTTTAATAAATTTTTTAAAAGATTTATATTTACTTAAAATTTCATGAGTTTTTTAGAAGACTTATATTCACCTCAAATTTCATCAGATTATCTTAACATTTATGTTCACTTCAAATTTCATTTGATTTTCTGAAGACTTATATTCACTTCGATTTTCACAAGATTTTCTGAAGATTTATATTCACTTCAACTTTCACATAATTTTCTGAAGACTTATATTAACATCAAATTTCATCAGATTTTCTGAAGACTTATATTCACTTCAAATTTCATCAAATTTTTAAAAGATTTATATTTACTTCAAATTTCATGAGATTTTCTTAAGACTTATATTCACTTCAAATTTCATCAGATTATCTTAACATTTATGTTCACTTCAATTTTCACCAGATTTTCTGAAGACTTATATTCACTTCGATTTTCACCAGATTTTCTGAAGACTTATATTCACTTCAATTTTCACCTGATTTTTCTGAAGACTTATATTCACATAAAATTTCATCAGATTTTCTGAAGACTTTTATCCTCTTCAAATTTCATCAAATTTTTTTAAAGATTTATATTTACTTCAAATTTCATCAGATTTTCTGTAGACTTATATTCACTTCAAATTTCATTAGATTATCTTAAGATTTATGTTCACTTCAATTTTCACGGATATTACGAGACTTATATTCACAGATTTTCACGATTTTACGAAGACTTATATTCACTTCAAATTTCACAGTTTTCTAAAGACTCATATTACTTCAATTTCATGATTTTACGAAACTTATATTCACGTCAATTTTCACCAGATTTTCTATAGACTTTTATTCACTTCAAATTTCATCAGATTATCTTAAGATTTATGTTCACTTCAATTTTCACCAGATTTTTTGAAGACTTATATTCACTTCAATTTGCACCTGATTCTCCGAAGACTTATATTCACATCAAATTTCATGATTTTACATTATATTCACTTCAAATTTCATCAAATTTTTAAAAAATTTATATTTACTTAAAATTTCATGAGTTTTTTAGAAGACTTATATTCACCTCAAATTCATCAAACTATCTTAACATTTAGGTTCACTTCAAATTTCATTTGATTTTCTGAATACTTATATTCACTTCGATTTTTACCAGATTTTCTGAAGACTTATATTCACTTCAATTTTCACCTTATTTTCTGAAGACTTATATTCACATCAAATTTCATCAGATTTTCTGAAGACTTATATTCACTAAAAATTTCATCAAATTTTTAAAAGATTTATATTTAGTTCAAATATCTTGAGATTTTTTGAAGACTTATATTCACTTCAAATTTCATCAGATTATCTTAACATTTATGTTCACTTCAATTTTCACCATATTTTCTAAAGACTTATATTCACTTCGATTTTCACCAGATTTTCTGAAGACTTATATTCACTTCAATTTTCACCTGATTTTCTGAAGACTTATATTCACATGAAATTTCATCAGATTTTCTGATGACTTTTATCCTATTCAAATTTCCTCAAAATTTTTTTAAAATTTATATTTACTTCAAATTTCATCAGATTTTCTGAAGACTTATATTCACTTCAAATTTCATAAGATTATCTTAAGATTTATGTTCACTTCAATTTTCACCAGATTTTCTGAAGACTTATATTCACTTAGATTTTCACCTGATTTTCTGAAGACTTATATTCACATCAAATTTCACCAGATTTTCTAAAGACTCATATTCGCGTCAATTTTCATCAGATTTTCTGAAGACTTATATTCACGTCAATTTTCACCAGATTTTCTATAGACTTTTATTCACTTCAAATTTCATCAGATTATCTTAAGATTTATGTTCACTTCAATTTTCACCAGATTTTTTGAAGACTTATATTCACTTCAATTTGCACCTGATTCTGAAGACTTATATTCACATCAAATTTCATCAGATTTTCTGAAGACTTATATTCACTTCAAATTTCATCAAATTTTTAAAAAATTTATATTTACTTAAAATTTCATGAGTTTTTTAGAAGACTTATATTCACCTCAAATTTCATCAAACTATCTTAACATTTAGGTTCACTTCAAATTTCATTTGATTTTCTGAAGACTTATATTCACTTCGATTTTTACCAGATTTTCTGAAGACTTATATTCACTTCAATTTTCACCTTATTTTCTGAAGACTTATATTCACATCAAATTTCATCAGATTTTCTGAAGACTTATATTCACTTCAAATTTCATCAAATTTTTAAAAGATTTATATTTAGTTCAAATATCATGAGATTTTCTGAAGACTTATATTCACTTCAAATTTCATCAGATTATCTTAACATTTATGTTCACTTCAATTTTCACCATATTTTCTAAAGACTTATATTCACTTCGATTTTCACCGATTTTCTGAAGACTTATATTCACTTCAATTTTCACCTGATTTTCTGAAGACTTATATTCACATAAAATTTCATCAGATTTTCTGAAGACTTTTATTCTCTTCAAATTTCATCAATTTTTTTTAAGATTTATATTTACTTCAAATTTCATCAGATTTTCTGAAGACTTATATTCACTTCAAATTTCATAAGATTATCTTAAGATTTATGTTCACTTCAATTTTCACAAGATTTTCTGAAGAGTTATATTCACTTAGATTTTCACCTGATTTTCTGAAGACTTATATTCACATCAAATTTCACCAGATTTTCTAAAGACTCATATTCGCGTCAATTTTCATCAGATTTTATGAAGACTTATATTCACGTCAATTTTCACCAGATTTTCTATAGACTTTTATTCACTTCAAATTTCATCAAATTATCTTAAGATTTATGTTCACTTCAATTTTCACCAGATTTTTTGAAGACTTATATTCACTTTAATTTGCACCTGATTCTCCGAAGACTTATATTCACATCAAATTTCATCAGATTTTCTGAAGACTTATATTCACTTCAAATTTCATCAAATTTTTAAAAATTTATATTTACTTAAAATTTCATGAGTTTTTTAGAAGACTTATATTCACCTCAAATTTCATCAAACTATCTTAACATTTAGGTTCACTTCAAATTTCATTTGATTTTCTGAAGACTTATATTCACTTCGATTTTTACCAGATTTTCTGAAGACTTATATTCACTTCAATTTTCACCTTATTTTCTGAAGACTTATATTCACATCAAATTTCATCAAATTTTCTGAATACTTATATTCACTTCAAATTTCATCAAATTTTTAAAAGATTTATATTTAGTTCAAATATCATGAGATTTTCTGAAGACTTATATTCACTTCAAATTTCATCAGATTATCTTAACATTTATGTTCACTTCAATTTTCACCATATTTTCTAAAGACTTATATTCACTTCGATTTTCACCAGATTTTCTGAAGACTTATATTCACTTCAATTTTCACCTGATTTTCTGAAGACTTATATTCACATAAAATTTCATCAGATTTTCTGAAGACTTTTATTCTCTTCAAATTTCATCAAATTTTTTTAAAGATTTATATTTACTTCAAATTTCATCAGATTTTCTGAAGACTTATATTCACTTCAAATTTCATAAGATTATCTTAAGATTTATGTTCACTTCAATTTTCACCAGATTTTCTGAAGACTTATATTCACTTAGATTTTCACCTGATTTTCTGAAGACTTATATTCACATCAAATTTCACCAGATTTTCTAAAGACTCATATTCGTCAATTTTCATGATTTTACGAGACTTATATTGTAACACGGTGAAGCTGACTTTTGTGGATTTTATATCGCAAATGTCACGGATAGCAAAGAGTCGCCATGACTTTTATTTATCCATTAAAGGGTAAAATCTGAAAGACCTTCGTTGAATTGAGTAAAGAAGGTTATAGAAAAGTATTAGCACCCCTTTCATCCGTAGTTATCTGAGCTTTTAGTTACTCTTAGACCACTTTAAAATGTACTTTTACGTGTGTTTGAAAAAGTGTTTTGAAAAGGCATTTATTAGGCACATATTGATTCATGGAATGTATACAAAGTGTTAGGAAATGTTCGTTTGAAAGAGTTTTGAACTTTGAAAAAGTGTGAGGTGTGAAAAGTATTTTGATAGGGTGACAAGCTAAAGTCTTTTTACTACTCAAATTTGGTCGTTTTCGTGTTGTTTCACGTTTCCTTTAGAATAGCGCTATCATACCATTGATTGGTAGGTAACTCAATTCGTTGGATGTCTAAGCAGGACATTGGAAGACATCGTATGGTCATAGAAAGCAACTTGTAGGAAGTATCCTACTTGCATTCGAAGGGACTATCATCATTTTGTGAAGCAACAATCGAGGGTCAAAGATCATGTATCCGGGCGACATCGTGGGTCTTATGATCTTTATGCTCAGAAGGACTATGATGATTTGTTTTGAAACCGCGGTGCTAGAATACCTCGTTGAGGACAGCCATTTTGAATTCGCAAAACTTGAGAGAATTACCCTTAAGGGTGCATGTGTGAAAGAGTGTGTTGACGGATATTTTATCTTGAAATTAGCGGGCTATGTTCAATTTTATCTTGCCATTGCGCCTAATTACTAGCGATTTATAGGGTGCGGAAATTAAAATCACGGAATATGGTCTGAGAAAGATAAATGTCTAGCTATTACATGGCTTTAGGCGGATACATAATTTAAACTTGCGGAGAAAATTAAAAGCCTAATTTAAACTATTACATCCATGAGCAATTACATTATTGATAACGATAAAAAGAAAAATCGTCAAACGGGATACTTTGTAAAAAGATGAAATCGGAATCTGAGATGATCGAATAAAAGAAGAATGTTAAGTAAAATAAATTTTAAATAAGAAAAAAATGACTTGGAAATAACATAAATATGCTAAAATAGTTTTGGGGATTTTTGGATGCATTTAATTAAATCATTAAAATTGATTTAAATGCTAAATTATGAATAGAAATATACATGCAAAATTGTATTTTAATTTTATAAATTAAATAATATTTTCAAGAAAATAAATTCAAAAAGGAAAAAAATATTTTGATAGTTTTAATGCATGAAATAAAATGAAAAAATTTAAAATTGATGCAAATATTAAATAAAGAAAATATGAAAATATTATGAAAGTGAAGTTTGTAAAAAGAATGGAACGTCCTGGTGGTTCCAGACCCTGACCTTTGAGATCATCTACATACGAGCCTTTGGGACTGCGTGTCTTTGGTGTTTGAAAAGTTAATCAGCATTTATAGATATTGTGCTTGTCATGGCTATATTCAAACCACCGATCGTCGTGGACTGATTATTTTGAATGGAGCGAATCGAGAAACTCTCTCTCGTACCCACGCCCGGTCCCTACGCGGTCCACGGTCATCAGCCTGGCAGCCCCCAGCTCGGTTGTCAACTCTCCGGCGTTTCGAACTGAAACTGCAAATCGTAAAATAAATGGAAGCGGTACCACTACCCCCTAATCGGACCCCTCTGAATCCATTGGTGATATTAGTTTCCTCTGGCGCTTGTATGATCGATTCGATCGAAGCTTATTTCAGAAGCTAACTATGGCATATCGTGTTTTTCCTGCGTTTGAGCTTGCATGTAATGGCCGGATTTGACCTAATATATTGCCACAGTTCAAACAAACACACAAGAAGCGTTAATGCATGAATTTGTGAAATAAAAATTCGAATATACATCAAGATTGAGTTGTATGGCACGATCACGAGTTCGGGCTTAATTAAGTATTGATGCTTTTGGGTTCTTGAGATATACACGTTTGGATGCATTTGGCACACACTTAGATCTTGCTAGAAATTAAAATTCAATTCCACAAGTTTGAAATTTTTGCAGAATAAGGGTTATGCTTTGAGCTAGGGTTTTAGTGTCCTTGTCTTGTGTACTTCGGGTATTTATAGAAGATTTGTGAGAGGAGGAAACCAAGGAAAGATTGGATCATCAATATTGCATTTATATTTTCAAATAAAATCAAATATTGTAAAATTTGATTTTCTCATCAATCATAGAGGCTAGCACATGAATTGGTAAGATTCATGGGCTCTTGGACTCGAGCATGATATAAAATCATTCCTTTTGAAAAATACTTTATTTTCATATTTTATATAATTTAATTTTGAATTAAATGGTTTAAAATTCAAAATAAATTAATAACATAGAAAATTACCATAGCCAAGCATTTATGGGTCACTAATAATGTCATGAACAAGTTTGGATCAAAGATTATAGGCCCGTTTTGGAAAATTTTGCATTTGTTCAAAATATCCTTTTTGTGCAATTGTCCAAAATTATGACTTAAGATAGTGTATCCTCAATTTTCCACATTTTTGAGTGTTCTTGGACTTTTGGAAAGCTCTAGAATCCTATAACCAACCATTTTGGTCTCATCTCAATTGGGGTTTCATGCTTAATATACTCGAAACAAAAATCTTAACTTTTGTTGACTTTGAAATGACACATAATGTTTTGGAGCCATACCTCTCAAATGAAGCATTTTGGACATTCTTGTGAGACATGAGTTGTGAAATTGAATTTCCTTTAAAACTAGAGGTGGTGGGAAAATTTCACAAGAAAGTATGAAAGTTATGATTAGTCAAAGTTCAGTTGCCTACTTCGACCACTAATTTTAGAGTTTGACTTTTGAACAATCTTGAGTTTTCTTGATGAATCTTGATCAACCCTTGATCAAATGATGAATGTAACTTCAAAATGAGGATGTTGACAAAAATCATGAAGTTTGGTATATATTGACCACAATTGACTTTTTTCCAATTTGGTGATTTTCGACCATCAAAGCAATTATGCGAAATTTGATCGGTGGAGCTTGAAACTTGACATGGATAATCTGGAAGCATATAAGGGCATGAAGACCATTGGGATGTTGGAAGTCCATCTGAGTGGGTGCCAAACCCTAGTTTGGGTTGATTATACAGGAGAGTTTGTCTGATCAACTCTTGAGGAATCCTTGAGTATGGATGTATGAGATGTCCTGAGAAGATGGAGGGCAAATTTTGGGGTATGACAATATTCACGTCAATTTTCACCAGATTTTCTATAGACTTTTATTCACTTCAAATTTCATCAGATTATCTTAAGATTTATGTTCATTTCAATTTTCACCAGATTTTTTGAAGACTTATATTCACTTCAATTTGCACCTGATTCTCTGAAGACTTATTCACATCAAATTTCATCAAATTTTCTGAAGACTTATATTCACTTCAAATTTCATAAAATTTTTAAAAAATTTATATTTACTTAAAATTTCATGAGTTTTTTAGAAGACTTATATTCACCTCAATTTCATCAAATTATCTTAACATTTAGGTTCATGAATTTCATTTGATTTTACGAACTTATATTCACTTGATTTTATCAGTTTACGAGACTTATATTCATGATTTCACCTTATTTTACGAACTTATATTCATCAAATTTCATCGGTTTTCAGACTTATATTCACTTCAATTTCATCAAATTTTTAAAAGATTTATATTTAGTTCAAATATCATGAGATTTTCTGAAGACTTATATTCCCTTCAAATTTCATCAGATTATCTTAACATTTATGTTCACTTCAATTTTCTTCCAATATTTTTAGAAGACTTATATTCACTTGATTTTCACAGTTTCACAAGACTTATATTCACTTCATTTTCACTGATTTTACGAGACTTATATTCACATCATTTCATTGATTTTAAGAGACTTCTCTTCAAATTTCATCAAATTTCTTTTCAGATTTATATTTACTTCAAATTTCTTGATTTTACGAGACTTATATTCAAATTTCATAAGATTATCTTGTTTATGTTCACTTTCAATTTTCACAGTTTTTTTACAGACTTATATTCACTTAGATTTTCATTTGATTTTTGAAGACTTATATTCACATCAAATTTCCTGATTTTCAAGACTTATATTCAATTTTCATGATTTTAGAGACTTATATTCACTCAATTTTCACGATTTTCTAGACTTTTATTCACTTCAAATTTCTTGATTATCTTAAGATTTATATTCACTTCAATTTTCACGGATTTTTGAGACTTATATTCTTCATTTCACAGTTCTACGAAGACTTATATTCATCAAATTTCATCTGATTTTACGAGACTTATATTCACTAAATTTCATAAAATTTTTAAAAATTTATATTTACTTAAATTTCATGAGTTTTTTAGAGACTTATATTCACTCAAATTTCATCAAATTATCTGGTTTATATTCACTTCAAATTTCATTTGATTTTAGAGACTTATATTCACTTGATTTTTACGGATTTTACGAAGACTTATATTCACTTCAATTTTACCTTATTTTACGAGACTTATATTCACATCAAATTTCATGAGTTTTACAGGACTTATATTCACTTTCACAAATTTCATCAAATTTTTGAAGATTTATATTTAGTTCAAATATCATTAATTTTACGAAGACATATTCCTTCAATTTCATGATTATCTTAACATTTATATTCACTTCAATTTTCACCATATTTCTAAAGACTTATATTCCTTGATTTTCACAGATTTTAGAGAGACTTATATTCACCAATTTTTCCTGATTTTACGAGACTTATATTCATAAATTTCATCAGTTTTAGAACTTTTATTCTCTTCAAATTTCATCAAATTTTTTAAAGATTTATATTTACTTCAAATTTCATTGATTTTCGAAGACTTATATTCACTTCAATTTCATAAGATTATCTTAAGATTTATATTCACTTCATTTTCACAGTTTTACGAAGACTTATATTCACTTAGATTTCACCTTATTTTACGAAGACTTATATTCATCATTTCACAGTTTTCTAAAGACTATATTCGCTTCAATTTTCATCAAATTTTAGAGACTTATATTCCTTCAATTTCACAGATTTTCTATAGACTTTATTCACTTCAAATTTCATTGGATTATCTTAAGATTATATTCACTTCAATTTCACTGATTTTTGAAGACTTATATTCACTTCATTTCTTTTGATTCTCGAAGACTTATATTCACATCAAATTTCATTGATTTTAAAGACTTATATTCTTCAAATTTCATAAAATTTTTAAAAACTTTATATTTACTTAAAATTTCATGAGTTTTTAGAGACTTATTGACTCAAATTTCATAGATTATCTTAACATTTATGTTCATAATTTCATTTACGAAGACTTATATTCACCCGATTTTTACAGGATTTTGAAACATATTCACTCATTTCACTATTTTGAAGACTTATATTCACATCAAATTTCATCGGATTTTTAGAGACTTATATTCACAAATTTCATCAAATTTTTAAAGATTTATATTTAGTTAAATATCATAAGTTTTCGAGACTTATATTCCCTTCAAATTTCATTTTAGGATTATCTTAACATTTATGTTAACTTCAATTTCACTTCCATATTTTCTGAGACTTATATTCACGATTTTCCTGAGTTTTTGAGACATATTCACTGATTTTCACCGATTTTACGAGACTTATATTCACTTAAAATTTCATCAGATTTTGAAGACTTTTATTCTCTTCAAATTTCATCAATTTTTTTTAAAGATTTATATTTACTTCAAATTTCATCAGATTTTCTGTAGACTTATATTCACTTCAAATTTCATAAGATTATCTTAAGATTTATATTCACTTTAATTTTCACAGTTTTGAAGACTTATATTCATAGATTTTCACAGTTTTAGAGACTTATATTCATCAATTTCACAGTTTTCTAAGACTCATATTCACTTCAATTTTCACCAGTTTACGAAGACTTATATTCATCAATTTTCACGGTTTTCTAGACTTTTATTAATTCAAATTTCATTAGATTATCTTAGATTTATGTTCTTTCATTTTCATGATTTTTGAAGACTTATATTCACTTCAATTTCACGATTTTTTGAGACTTATATTCTTCATCAATTTCATCAGTTTACGAGACTTATATTCACTTCAAATTTCACAAAATTTTTAAAAATTTATATTCACTTCAAATTTCATGAGTTTTTAGAAGACTTATATTCACTTCAAATTTCATAAATTATCTTAACATTTTAGGTTCACTTCAAATTTCATTGATTTTACGAAGACTTATATTCACTTCAATTTCACCGATTTTACGAGGACTTATATTCACTTCAATTTCACCTTATTTTACAGAGACTTATATTCACTTCAATTTCATAGTTTTACGAGACTTATATTCACTTCAAATTTCATCAAATTTTAAAAGATTTATATTTAGTTTCAAATATCATGATTTAAAGACTTATATTCACTTCAAATTCATCAGTTATCTTAAGATTTATATTCACTTCAATTTTCACCATATTTTCTAAAGACTTATATTTCTTGATTTTCACCAGTTTTACGAGACTTATATTCACTTCAATTTTCATTTTTACGAGACATATTCACTCATCAAATTTCATTGATTTTACGAAGACTTATATTCACTTCAAATTTCATCAAATTTTTTAGATTATATTCACTTCAAATTTCATGGATTTTCTAGAGACTTATATTCACTTAATTTCAATAAGATTATCTTAGATTTATATTCACTTCAATTTTCACAGTTTTACGAGACTTATATTCACTTAGATTTCACAATTTTAGAGACTTATATTCACTTCAAATTTCACGATTTTCTAAAGACTTATATTCATCAATTTCATTGATTTTATGAGACTTATATTCACTCAATTTTCACGATTTTCTAAGACTTATATTCACTTCAAATTTCATCGGATTATCTTAAGTTTATATTCACTTGATTTTCACCCAGTTTTGAGACTTATATTCATGAATTTCACTGATTTTACGAGACTTATATTCACATCAAATTTCATCAGTTTTACGAGACTTATATTCCTTCAAATTTCATAATTTTTTAAAGATTATATTACTTCAAATTTCATGAGTTTTAGAAGACTTATATTCACTCAAATTTCATCAAATTATCTTAGATTTATATTCACTTCAATTTCATTTGATTTTACGAAGACTTATATTCACTTCATTTTTGCAGTTTACGAAGACTTATATTCACTTCAATTTCATCATATTTTAGAGACTTATATTCACTCAAATTTCATCAGTTTTACGAGACTTATATTCACTTCAAATTTCATCAAATTTTTAAAGATTTATATTTAGTTCAAATTTCATGAGATTTTAAAGACATATTCCTTCAAATTTCATGAGAATTATCTTACTTTTTATGTTACTTCAATTTTCACCATATTTTAAGAGACTTATATTCACTTCATTTTCACAGATTTTACGAAGACTTATATTCACTTCAATTTCACAGTTTTACGAAGACTTATATTCACTTAAAATTTCATCCAGTTTTCGAAGACTTTTATTCACTTCAAATTTCATCAATTTTTTAGATTTATATTTACTTCAAATTTCATTAATTTTTACGAAGACTTATATTCACTTCAAATTTCATCAAGATTATCTTAAGATTTATATTCAAGATTTTCACCAGTTTTGAAGACTTATACCTTAGATTTTCACGGTTTCGAGACTTATATTCACATCAAATTTCACAGATTTCTAAAGACTTATATTCGTCAATTTTCATCAGTTTTACGAGACTTATATTCACTTCAATTTTTTCACGATTTTCTAGACTTTTATATTCACTTAATTTCACCAGTTATCTTAAGATTTATATTCACTTCAATTTTCACAGTTTTTTGAAGACTTATATTCACTTCAATTTACTGATTCTCTGAAGACTTATATTCACTTCAAATTTCATCGATTTTAGAGACTTATATTCACTTCAAATTTCATAAATTTTAAAAATTTATATTTACTTAAAATTTCATGAGTTTTTAGAGACTTATATTCAACTCAAATTTCATTTAATTATCTTAACATTTAAGTTTGCTTAATTTCATTTGATTTTAGAACTTATATTCACTTGATTTTTACAGTTTTCTAAAGACTTATATTCACTTAATTTTCACCTTATTTTACAAGAGACTTATATTCATCAAATTTCATCAGTTTACGAAGACTTATATTCACTTCAAATTTCATCAAATTTTTAAAGATTTATATTTACTTCAAATTTCATGAGATATTACGAGACTTATATTCACTTCAAATTTCACAGTTATCTTAACATTTATATTCCTTCAATTTCACCATATTTTTCTAAAGACTTATATTCACTTGATTTTCACAGTT